>CM061561.1:279235737-279245737 GCA_030864225.1 Capsicum baccatum var. pendulum | reverse complement strand
CCATGACATATGAGGTAGAATTGACATATATTTAAAATACAAAATTAGAGCAGATATGTAGGGAAATGAGTGTGCAACGGTGACGAAGATCGAGGAACGTCAGGAAAATATTAGGATGATCGAACGTAGGTTTACGCTCTTTTGATTTTGCCACGGTGCGTTGTGCCTTGGTGCCATGGTTCCTCGGTGCCATGGTGCCACGACGCCACGATGCCTGGGTGCCATGGTGCCACGATGCCTTGGTGCCACGGCGCCACGGCGCCTTGGTGGCATGGCGCCATGCTGCCTTGGTGTCATGGCACCATGCTGCCACGGTGCCTCGGTGCCACGGTGCCATGGTGCCACGGTGCCTTGGTGCCACGACGTCATTGTGCCACGGTGCCTTGGTTCCATGGTGCTATGCTGCCACGGGGCCACGGTGCCTTGGTGCCATGGTCCCACGGTGCCTTGGTGCCACGGTGCCATGGTTCCATGGTGCCTTAGTGCCCTGGTGCCGCGGTGCCACGGTGCCACGGTGCCATGGTGCCTTGGTGTCACAGTGCCTTGGTGCCGCGATGCGTTGGTGCCATGGTGCCACGGTGCCATGGTGCCTGGGTGCCATGGTGCCATGGTGCCATAGTGCCTGTGTGCCATGGTGCCACGCCACCTTGGTGCCTTGCTGCCAAGGTGCCAGGCCGCCTTGGTGCCACGGTGCCATGGTGCCTTGGTGGCATGGTGCCTTGGTGCCCTGGTGCCATGGTTGCACGCCGACTTGGTGCCACGGTGCCTTGGTGCCATGGTGCCACGCCGCCTTGGTGCCACGGTGCCATGGCGCCACGGTGCCTTGGTGCCTTGCTGTCATGGTGCCCTGGTGCCCTGGTGCCATGGTGCCACACCACCTTGGTGCCATGGTGCCACGCCGCCTTGGTGATACGGTGCCATGGTGCCACGGTGCCTTGGGGCCATGGTGCCCAGGTGCCATGGTGCCACGGTGCCAAGATGCCCTGGTACCTTGGTGCCATGGTATAGGGATTCAAGGTGAGCGTGACCGTCATTTGCAAGGAGCATCGTACGGGGCAGATAGGAGTCGATGAAGGCCCCATGCCCACTGCGTCTACCGCATCTGAGTATCCCGACCCCCGCTCACGAACCACGACATCGCACGACGAAGCGAGGGAGGCGTGGGATGCAAGGGCGGACTATCGATTCGCCCCGCGCACGAAATGCGAAGGGCGAAAGGCGATCGATAAAACTTGATAATGCATGTAGCACAGGAAACCGACTTCTAGCAAGATTACATTGCGCTTGCCCTGCGACTGAGATGGCAGGCGGGTCAGGACTTCGCTGCTCGAGCAGGGTGATAACGCTCAATCTACAGCCCTCGTGGGAGTGTAAAGCGGTTGTTAGCAAATATAGAACCCAACCTGGGTTGGGTATCGATCCAACAGGGAATAGCTTGGCCAACAAGTAAGCAACGGTTACTAGACTTTTAGTACAAGTCTCGTAAAAAGGGGGGATTGTAATGTGTAACGAAAACAATAAAGTAAAAGCTGAAAATAATAAAGTAAAAAGAGAGAGATTGCTACGTTGGTTGTAAACAATGAGAATTGAAGAGTTGGGGTTATGTCCATTTTCTTAGGTATACGTCTCTATTGGCTATGAGTGTGTAGAGTTTTGACATGCAATTGCTTATAGAGAATTGTAGTCAATGGTAAATCCAAGCGTCTCTCGACCTAAACAAGGACTATTTCACTTTAACTCTCTCGAGCTTAAAGCGTGACTAACGGTACGAATTCTCCAAGAGGTTAGTCCAGTTACGGCACTAGCTTTTTAATAGGAAAGGGTGTCCTACTACCTTGACATTATCTCCTTTCCAGACAAATAACCTTTCTCTCGAACAAGTTAAATATTAGACTGGCGTATTCTTGCGTTTGCAACCGCAAAGAATGTGGATTAGGATAAAGAGAATATTGATATAAGTAGTATACGTGTCGCGACTCACAAACTCACAGCAATAGATAGTAACTCATTCGGCTTCCATAACCCCAACAGAGAAGTTTAGTTACCCATGAATGCGAAGGAGATCACGATTGACATTGTTATTATATCACGATATTGAGTAATGGCGTGTAGATCAAGTGATAGGTGTGTGGCGTGTTTCCTTGGCTTGGTAACGATTCTCTTGTTGTGGAATTTAAGGATAGAAGAGTAGAAGAAGAAAAATAGAATTAATGGAAAGATTAGAAGAGTTGTAATTGAGAAGTAGAATGTATCTCTCCACTAAGGGAGGATTGTCTCTCCACTAAGGGAGGACTTGTATAAAAATCTTTAGCATGATAGGGCATTTATAATACCCATATTCTATTCCTACTAAGCTAATGAAATACTTAACTAAATCCTACTAGGCTAATGGAATACTTAACCCAAATGTACTAGGTTAATGTAACATTATCATAATCCAAATAAACTAATGAAAGACATAACCCAATTATACTAGGTTAATGTATCATTGTCCAAATCCAGCTATGTATCTGTAAGTCCCCAAAGTCTTCAGAAATGCTGTTTTAGCCCGGGGGAGATTTTCCATGTAGCAGTTTTGGTCCTTTAGGCGTCCCACTTCCTTCTCCTTCGTTCGTGAGCTTTCTTTTGCGTCAAGTAAGCCATAAAATGTGAATTTTTCATCATTTATACCTGAAACTTCACTAATCATGTTCGTTAGCTCATTTATAGGAAAAAGGACTAAAAGTTCATGAAATATATAATTTGTTCTCAAAACTAGGCTAAAATATGCGCAAAATATATTGATATAGGCGTGTAAATCCCCCTATCATCAACACCCCACACTTAGAGCTTTGTTCATCCTCGAACAACATATCGTCCTTCTAAACATCAACTTAGGGTTTTTACAGCAACAACACAAAACATTCTTCAAGACAAGCACAACAATTATCAACAAAGAGTAGCTTTCTGATTATAAGTAGAAACATTTTAACCACTAGCATAGACTCGTGATGGTGATCAACTTGCATGCAAACGTTAAGGTGCATAGAATCATATACAACTATCCAAAGCTCATCAACCATGTGTGTCTCACAATATAGTACCCATAATCACTCACAAATATAGCATATTTTTCAATCATGGGTATCAAAATGTCCTTGCTCTCACTCTCACAAAGAATTCATATGTAGAAACTGATGACCATATGCTTGCCCTTAGTGTACTACTCCACTAAATGCCAGAATGTTAAGATTAGGATCAAGTAGGTCTTTTGATTGTTGTAATGTAGGCTAAGGGACGGGTAGGACTATTTTGGCCAAGAATAGTGACTAGGTTCCTAAGCGCTTTAATAGATCACTTTGTATCATTGACACTTTTTTCTTTCAACCTTTCTTTCTTTTATTCCACCACCCTTGTTCTCTTTTTTTGTTTTTCAATTTTAAGCACAACTCACTTTTCAGCTTTCTTTTCCTTTTTCTTTTCACAACATACCTCTTTTGATAGCACTTTCTTTTTCATAACATATTCAAGCACCATTACAATTTATAGCATTATACTCACCCAATTTCCTCTTATGTTGTCACATGACTTTTTCACTTTAAAGCACTTAGGAATTTGGATCAAATTCTGGTCTTGAAAGAAAATGGATTAGGCTTGCATGCAAGGATGTCAAAGAAATAGGCTAAAGGCTCAAAAGGGTTTAACTTGGATGATGTTCATGGGTAGGTAAAACTGAAGGTAAACAAATATAGGTTGCCAAAGAAATGCCTAAATCATATCCTAAACTTACACTCCTTATTTTCGCTTTGCATACATACCGGGCAAGTTCTAGCATCAGCCACAATCATAGAATATACTATTATCTCACACGCACAAGGCACATGGTCGACTTGATCGGAAGTAATATAGAATCTCGACCCAACAATTGAAGGAATTGAACCACACAATATCACATAATGAGTCACAAATAGAGCCTAAACGTCTCAATAGTCACAATTGTAACACATACTCTTGTTATAATCTCATGCTGCCTGTCAAAATAATTTTATGCGAAGCTAGAAAAAAAAAATTTACTCCTAAAAAAAACTTAAAAAAAAACGAACTCAAATAAAAAACTTAAAAAAAAAACAAAGTAAACAAACAAACATAGGTGCAAACAGAGAAGTTACTCCTAAAAAAAAAACTTAAAAAAATGATAAACAAAAAAAAACGAACTCAAATAAAAAAAGTAAACAAACAAACATAGGTGCAAACAGAGAAGTATAGCATGCGATACCGCCCCCCCCCCCCCCCACTTAGTCGGGACACTATCCTCAGTGGAAAATAAATACGAGGAACTTGGTTGGTCGGACTTATCCTCTATGTCTGGGGTCATACCCCTTGCGTTGGGATCATCAAAAGAGTCATAATCCTCATAAGTTCCGCATAAGTATCCCACTTAATTCCAAGCGGGAGTCGAGGTATTTGCAGCGAGGAGGGTTCTCCTTGCTTTCTTGCTCTTTTGGGAAGTTGTAGCCTTTTCCTTCCCTTGTCTTGCTTTCGGTTCCATTGTACCTGAGACTAGAAATAGTGTTAGTGGTAGCACAATCCCAATGGATACAATCTATACACAGGCAGTAGGGGTACCACCCCACACTTAGGTTGTTGGCACCAACTAGTGAGGTGAAAGTGATCGATTACTCAGAATTCATCGACATACGTTTTAGGAACTATCTTCCGACAAAAAGATCAGTGATGTATCACTACTTGCAGCCATTGTACTACGTTCATGTTAAGTATAACAACACTACTACATAGGGGTTACATCATGGTATAGTTATTTTCAACAATCAGAACCTCCTATGTCGGTAGGCAACTATAAGTCTTATCCCGATGAACGAGATAGTCTAACATGTAAGTATCCAAGTAACAAGCTTAAGCAATGTTCATAGCCATGGCAATTCTGCAAATAGTATAACAATGCTTATTGAAACCAAATTCAAGTCGGAGACCGGTCAAGACTATCCTAACGTATATGTTCACTCACATGGTTGTGTATCAACAATCCAAACACATTAATGTCACCAATGATCTTTGAAGATGTAGCAATTCATAATAGGCATAGGAACGTAGTACTTACTAGAAATAGATGAAGAATAAAAGAGTACTTACGTGATTGAAGCCTTTGGAGATGTTCTTGTGAATTAGAAGAGCAAAAAGAGAAATTTTGAGATGATTTGGATGGATGTGTGGCGCCTTTAGGTCAATTTTTAGTGTGGTTATGTTTCAAGACTAAGTCCCCTTTATATAGGAAGAGAATGGGTCGGGTTATGACCCATTTACAATCGGTTTTGGAGACAAAAATGCTACATATGCGGCGCATAATGCTTGGCATAGTCATGACATATGCGACGCATTGTCTATAGCATAATGGGACATATGCGCCGCATAGTCTATGGCATTTGTAGACATATGCGCCGCATAGTCTATCGAATATGAGATACTGAGACCAAATGCCATAGCATAGGCGGCGCATAGTCAAAAGCACACTTAGGAATAGGCGGCTCATAGTGTATAGCACACTATATTCCGAGACCTTAGGCTATAGGATAGGTTATGCATCGTTCGTGGCCTAGTTTTTCCAAGGCCTAGCCTTCCTCGATGCCTATTTTGGCGTGAGAAATGCTCAATCCATAGCCTTATGCATCACTATTCCTAACTTACCAACTTTACCATACAATGCGTCCAAAGGTCAATTGAAATCAATCTCCTCGTTGAATACTTCTTGCACCTATTTTTGCTCAAAACCAAATGAAAACGATTAGTACGATGGGTTGCCTTCCACCAAGCGCCTTAGTTTGGTCATGGCACAACTCTTATTTTTGGATTTTTCATTTAGCAAAACAAAACAAGTACTAGAATAAAAGAAAGACAAAATGATAAACAATAAATGAAAAATGATAAATGATAGGTTGCCTCCCATCTAGCGCCTTATTTATTGTCGTGGCGCGATATAGTTACCTCGAGTACTCAGACTTCGTCGAGGTAAATGGTGGATCATTTTCTGAAAGGATTTAGATGACAATGAGGCTTACCTGTGGGCATGCGATCTTTTTCGAGATGGGTCATACGTTTCTCCGGAGAGTCACCAATTAAATCATCAATAGTCCAACACATAGCTCTCTTGTATCTCTTTAGAGCAGAGATGAAAGCCTCTACGTGTTGTTCACTTAAATCATCTGCACTCTCTGGAAGTATATTTCTACTTTCCAAGAACACATACCTTAGATAATCGGGGAGCTCTTGCGATTCTAGCATTGGTGGCTCGTCAATGGGAGTCTTCGTTGTTGGTTGATTCTTGAGATCACAATCCGGTTGCTTAGGAGTATAAGACTCTATTTCTGTTAGATCACCCATAAGTTCTTCATAATCTTCATTATCCTCATGCTCAACATTCAGTGGCGCAGCAGACAATGGCTCAACAGTAGGTTGTTTCTCTATAGATAATGCTTTCATATCCTCTTGATGAACATCAACTACAGATAACTCATTCATATTGTTGGGCTGCTTCATGGCTTTGCGTATATCAAACCGTACTACTTCATCATTAATTCAAAATAAAAGCTCATTATCTTTTATGTCAATAAGCACATTTCCGGTTTCAAGGAAAGGACGTCCCAGGATTATGGGAACTTTAGAATCCTCCTTACAATCCAGAATAACGAAGTTGGTAGGAAATATGAATGAAGAAACCTTCACCAACGCATTATTCAAGATACCCACAGGTCGTTTTACTGACCTATCAGCCATCACGAGCCTCATATTGGTTTGTGTAGGGTCTCCTAATCCCAACTTCTTGTAGATCGATAATGGCATCAAGTTGATGCTGGCTCCTAAGTCACATAGTGCTTTGGCAAAGTTCAAAGTTCCGACGGTGCAAGGAATGGTGAAAGCTCCGGGGTCGGCCTTCTTCTGAACTATCGATCGGGGAGTAATTGCACTACAATGATGTACATCATCCTTCAGCTCATAACTTGCTGCCCTCTTCTTTGTCAAAAGTTCTTTCATAAACTTCGCATACCCAGGCATTTGTTCAACTGCCTCTACTAATGGAACATTGATGGTCAGCTGTTTTAACATAGTCATAAATTTGCTGAACTTAGTGTCATCTGCTACCTTCTTCAATCTTTGGGGAAAAGGTGGTGGTGGGTATGGAAGTGTTCTCTCCGTGGCTTTCTTCTCCTCTTGCTTCCGTTTTTCCACTTTTTCAGTTTGCACGTCGTTGGGAGTGACGTTAGTAATGTCATCCGCGGACTCCTCACGTTTCGCATTGTTATCCTTGTCTGCAACTTCGTCAACCACTTGTTTGTCTTTTGCGGAAGTTTCCATCACCTTACCACTTCTGGTAGTGATGGCCATGCATGACCCATCATTCTTTGGGTTTTGCACAGTAGCGCTCGGTAAGGTGCCAACCTTTCTTTGATTGAATGCTGCTGAAAGTTGGCTCAATTGCTGCTCTATTTTCTTGATAGAAGTGGAATGAGAATCAACTAATTGCTTCATGGAGGACAAATCATTGATTACCTCTGTTAATCCCGCGCTCGTTGCTTCCACTCCTTTCAATAATTTAGCCATCATGTCTTCCATACTTCCAGAATTAGATGTGGTGGTGTCACGTCTAACAGGGGGAACGTACAAACCACTCTTTTCATTCTTGTTCTTCCAACTACCTTGGTCCTTGTTTCCAGATTTATCATAATAGTTCCGACCTTGGTTTCCTTGGGCATTCCCGCGGAAACCCACCTGATTATTCAAGTAGTTGGCCTCATCTTCCGAATTAGATTCGTCTCTTCCTTTTGACGCCATAGCTTTCACTTTTTCGGTCTTCCCTGATAATAAATGCTTTGTAAGAAGATCCATTTGTGTTTTCAAATGCGCCATATCTTGATCACGTTCTTCTTCTCTTCTTCTTTGGACTGCAGTCATGCCAATAGATAAAGTGGGGCTTGCTACCTCAGAATCCCTGGTATGCCAAGCTCTACTTTGTTTCATCATGCGATCTAGCATATTGCTTGCTTGACCAAAGGTGAGGTCCATAAAAGATTCTCCAGCTGCGTTATCCACCACTGGTTTAGTTATTGAATTCAAGGCTCTATACAATATCTTCATTAGGTGAACATTGGTCATGTGATGGTTTGGGCACCTCGCTAGCTTTGGCTTGAACCTCTCCCATGTTTCATGAAGAGTTTCAGTGGGAAGCTGGCGGAAGTTGCTGAGTTTATCTCTCAATTGTGCTCTTTTGGATGGCGGAAAGAATCTTTCTAGGAAAGCGTCTTTCAATTGCCTCCAATTTGTAATTGAATCAGGAGTCAGCCTATTCAACCATAGTGTTGCCTCCCCAGACAGAGACAATGGAAATAGTCGTAATCGAATAGCATTCTGACCAACACCAGGATTGTCAAAAGACTTGCATGAAGAAATAAAGTTGATGAGATGCATATTCGGATCGTTGCCTGCTAGTCCACCAAATAATCCTTTGAGTTGCAATAACTGAATCATGGTGCTTGTGATTTTGAACTTGGCTCTGGGCGCTAATGGTGGTGGAATTATAGCTCCAGTGGCTCCGGCACCATCAAGATCATCATCATCATCGTCGAAAGCTGGCTGCAAAGGTTGGCGATCATACCTATACTGGGCTTGTCGACCTCTTCTGTTGGCAGGTGTTGTAGTTTCAGCAACATGCCTTGGGATCATCAACTCGTCATCACCTAAATCTTCATCGTCAGGATTTGTTGCTTGCCCAGGATTATCAATGTTTTGTTGTTGGACTTGAGCAGCGGCAAGAGCAGCTAATCTTGCTTGCTCGTGTTGAGCAGCCATCCTGTCAATTTCAGCTTGTGCTTCCATTCTTCTAATTAGTTGTGGTTCAGGATTGATTGGTAATAACGGTTGACCAGAACTTCTAGTATGGGGTATGCACTAAAGTAAAAACCTGCAATAAACAAAAACAAAAACTAAACGTAAAAGTACGAGAATCTTTGACCAAAGGGTCTAGTAATTATCACGAACTTGATTGACACTCGTATTCCCCGGCAACGGCGCCAATTTTTGATAACGCTCAATCTACAGCTCTCGTGGGAGTGTAAAGAGGTCGTTAGCAAATATAGAACCCAACCTGGGTTGGGTATCGATCCCATAGGGAATAGCTTGGCCAACAAGTAAGCAACGGTTACTAGACTTTTAGTACAAGTCTCGTAAAAAGGGAGGATTGTAATGTGTAACGAAAACAATAAAGTAAAAGATGAAAATAATAAAGTAAAAAGAGAGAGATTGTTACGTTGGTTGTAAACAATGAGAATTGAAGCGTTGGGGTTATGTCCACCTTCTGAGGTATACGTCTCTATTGGCCATGAGTGTGTAGAGTTTTGACATGCAATTGCTTATAGAGAATTGTAGTCGATGGTAAATCCAAGCGTCTCTCGACCTAAACAAGGACTATTTCACTTTAACTCTCTCGAGCTTAAAGAGTGTCTAACGGTACAAATTCTCCAAGAGGTTAGTCCAGTTACGGCACTAGCTTTTTAATAGGAAAGGGTGTTCTACTACCTTGACATTATCTCTTTTCCAGACAAATAACCTTTCTCTCGAACAAGTTAAATGTTAGACTGGCGTATTCTTGCGTTTGCAACCGCAAAGAATGTGGATTAAGATAAAGAGAATAATGATATAAACAGTATACGTGTCGCGACTCACAAACTCACAGCAATAGATAGTAACTCATTTGGCTTCCATAACCCCAACAGAGAAGTTTAGTTACCCATGAATGCGAAGGAGATCACGATTGACATTGTTATTATATCACGATATTGAGTAATGGCGTGTAGATCAAGTGATAGGCGTGTGGCGTGTTTCCTTGGCTTGGTAACGATTCTCTTGTTGTGGAATTTAAGGATAGAAGAGTAGAAGAAGAAAAATAGAATTAATGGAAAGATTAGAAGAGTTGTAATTGAGAAGTAGAATGTATCTCTCCACTAAGGGAGGA
>CM061561.1:279226131-279230237 GCA_030864225.1 Capsicum baccatum var. pendulum | reverse complement strand
CCTCTTGGTTCGGCAGTCAACGGTGGCATAGCAAGAAGCCAACCAATCCATTACCCATTATAACATCAAATTCTACCATTCCTAACTCGATAAGATCAGCTATGTATCTCGGGTCGCAGACAGTCACTATGCAGTCACAAAGACTCTTCTAACTATAATTGACTCCCCCAGTTGGTGTAGACACGCAAGTGGTTTATTCAATAATTTAGGTGTTCTACCAAGCTTCCCAGCAACTAATGGAGTAATATATGACAATGTATAGAACCAGGGTCAATTAATGCATACACTTTATATGAGAAGATAGACAATGTACCTATAACCACATCGGGTGAAGCTTCCAGGTTCTGTCGAGTCCCCTAGAGCATATGTGCGATTTTGGGCCACGCTGGAACTAGTGCCCCCTCTAATCCCTCTGCCGCGACCTATGGGAAATTGCTCACCTCTACCTGATGGAGGCATGATGATGATGATACAACAGCTGATCTAGTAGGTTGTGCCATATCACCCCTGCGTCTTCTTGGGCAATCTTTTATTACATGCCCTGGCATACCACACCAATAACAAACATCCGTTCCCCTGCGACACGCACCTATATGATATCTCCCACATTGTCTGCAACGGCTGCTAGGATGGCATTTGCTGGCTTCCCGAATATCCTGTTGTCCGTGTACCTTGGCCCTCACTTCTCTGCCCAAATTGATCATTTTCTAGACCTTGAAGTAGTGGTGGAGCACTAGCTGTAGAGTAAAGAGGATGATGGCCTGGGTGGCCTATGAGAAAATCGTGGCCCTAAACTCACCCTGGGGTGGTGTAAACTGTCCTGTAGATCTGGCCCTCTTGAATTGCCCCCTTTCTATTTCTTGTGCCCCTCCTTCTTGGTCTCTGATCCTCCAGTTTCTGTGCAAAAAGCTTGCATCCCTCGCTATATCCATGTCTTTATTTAAAGAGGCAATGGTACAATCTCTAACCAAATATGAATCCAACCTATCGACATACCGATGGCTCTATCTGCCATAGTAGGAACAACATTAGGAGCGTACCTGGCCAGAGAATTAAATTTAAGACTATATTCCCTCACGCTATATTCCCTGATGGAGGTTCAGGAAACTGATTCTGCACGGGGCCTCTCGGATCTCTAATGGCAAGTAATGATCAAGAAAGGCCATTTTGAACTCCCCCCAAGTAGTTGGAGGTGTATCTATGCCTTTGGAATGCTTCCAGGCTTCGTACCACAGTATAGCCACACCCTTCAATCTATATATTGCCAACTCAGCAGCTTCCGAACCACTTACATGCATAACATCTAAGGTGCGTTGGATCTGATCAATAAAATCCTGTGGATCTTCATTTGGATCTGTCCCAGTGAATGATGGAGGGTCTACGTTGAGGAAATCACGTATTCTCGTACTGGCTGCCCTACCCATGCACCAACTGCACCTGCAACTGGGCCTTCTTGTCTTTGACCTTGGCCAGCAACTATACAAGTCAACAGTATGAACTGCATTTCTCAAATCCTGCACAGAAGATCAACAGGTGGTTCTCGGGGGTTTTCACTACTTCCTGGCTGCATCAACAGATGGAGGGGTTGGAGAAGTCTGTTGATAGAGACTCATCTAGAGCCTCACTCTGTCGTCTCGCCCGATTGGGTATACCAACTACCACTTCTACTTCCTTTCCTTTACCTTTACTCTTCCTTGTCTCTGGCATACTTACTGTACAAAATAATTCAGGGATTAGACATGGTACACTTATAATATTTGGCTCTATGGCACGATCTAAAGAATGAAAAGAAGTGATAACTCCTAAATGCCACGTAGCCTCTTGTTTATAAATGTGGTGCACAACACATCGATAAACATTGATTCTACATAGACACGGCTTTGTAGACTCCCTAGGACAAACGCTCTGATACCACTTCTGTCACGCCCCAAATCCTATTAAGGCGGAACTGGCACCCCGTTGCCGGTAAGGCTCGGGAGAACCAACCTGTAGCAATACATTACCTAATGAACATTATAAGTTACTTTTATACTAAATATGCCCTCAAAAGATAAATGGAACTAGCAAGCCAAAAGATGTTGTATGACTAGGCCGTTGGAGCCACAATGTTACGATTACGATACGATGACCCATATATACTTTACATAGTCTACAAAGCCCTCTAGACAAGAAATATTATCTTATAAGGGTCGATACAGGCCCCCGCCTCGATGATAAGAACTATACATGCAAAAGATATGATAAGACTCAAAGCCCGAAGCAACCTGGAGCTCAGTGACTGCAGTTGATATCCTGTACTCTTACTGGGGAGGTTTATTAGCTTCTGCACCTGCAGCATGGAATGCAGGTCCCCCAACAGGGACGTCAGTACGAAATAATGTAACTGAATATGTAAGGCAACATGTACTATATATGAGATAAAAGCTCAAATGAAACCATACACTGCTGTAAGGTAAAAGACCACCTTTATGAATATTGTGGAGTCATGCATCTTATAACAATTATGTTACTTTACTCTTATCACTTGTATAATCTGTGCACATCATGTATTACCAAATGACCAGCTGATCAGTGGTAAATATATATCAGGATCGACCCCATGCTAGCTTTCCTTTCGCCCCTGGGATACCCCCTGTAATACTGGGATTGACCCATGCTAGGTGATTCTTTCACCCCTGGGATACCACCCCAACAGAAACAACTATATACTTATATCTTCTTATTACTTTTGAGATGAATCTTTGGTGATCGTAACATTTGAGCTATAAGACTATAAGCATGACAAATGACAAGTATGGTGACCATGTAACATCAATATCACAATGAAAAGAGTGGGTTAACAATTAGTGAAACATGTGGGACATAAACAACGTATGAACTTTATTTAGATAAAAAGAAGACTCAATATGTCATGGTATCCAATGTATGTATGCAGCAGTGACAATGCTCGAATCCGGACACACAAATACATGTGAAAGAGTGGAGTGGTTATATCGAAGTTTGTAAAGATCTCTATGTGCCAATAAAGACTTTGGATTCCATGCCAAATAATAAGAGATCGAATAGCCTTACATACCTCGACATATCAACTTGTTTTTACCTCGAAATGACTTCTTTTCTTCCAACTATTTATCTACAATATCATGTTTTAAAGCTAGTATTAGCAGCTAATCAATGCATCTGAACAGCCAATCTCACAAAACACAACCACTTTGGCAACAAACGTATAACCATCGACCTCAATGGTGTTATTCCGACTTTCTCAATTCTAACTGTCTTCAACCAGTACACATTATCATATACATGATGTACAAGCCTATATCAGCTCTACAACATGCTGGCAACAGTCCCATAACTACAACACAGAACCATTTTACAAAACGCTCAACTAAGAAGCACAACATCTCGTTGTCTCCCTACATTTCGTCGTTAACAATTCATTACCTGTCCCAACTTTTGAACCAGATGCTCCCAACATATATACATCAATTAAACTTAACATAGTCACAAAATATCTCAAAACACCAGGGGGGGAAACGTGAAACATCAGCCCCCTCATCAAAACAGTCCAATACCATTTTGGAAGCACATAGATCATATAAGGATACTTGTTTCCAAAGAACTAGCAAAACAGTCCAGCACCTTGGCAACCATATACACACTATAACATATTAATAACCTCAACTTTATATCATATCAAGTCAAAAATCAGGGTAAGATCGTTCCAAAGCCAAGAAAATCAAACAACAACTTTCAGGACACAAGCTGTCCAGAAATTCCTGCATAGTACACAGCCAACTTATCTTGTTTTCCATGGAAAATTCATATCAAGTATATGGTTATTTTTACATACCTTAACTCCCAAGGTGTAAGTCTAATTCAAGAACTCAAAAAATTAGCCTTTGGTTGCCTTCCAAGGTGAAGAAATGCCAAGAGAAACTTAGAGAGAAAAGCTGAAATTTTTGGGCTGTTATTAGTTAATCCTAAGGAGCTCGGTTTTGGTCCCTTTTTAAGGAGACCTTAGACCGAATTTCTCCTGATATTTTAAGCTGATTAACTCAAGTTGGTCAATTACCAATTTTCCCCTTTCACTTGGGCCTTTTGGA
>CM061561.1:279203631-279206131 GCA_030864225.1 Capsicum baccatum var. pendulum | reverse complement strand
ATGAGGTATAATTAGCATATATTTAAAATATACAATTAGAGCGGATATGTAGAGAAATGAGTGTGCAACGGTGACGAGGATCCAGGAACATCAGGATAATATTAGGATGATCGAACGTAGGTTTACGCTCTTTTGATTTTGCCACAGTGCATTGTGCCTTGGTGCCTTGGTGCCATGGTGCCAGGGTGCCTTGGTGCCAGGGTGCCACGGCACCACGGTGCCTGGGTGCCATGGTGCCACGGCACCACGGTGCCTGGGTGCCATGGTGCCACGATGCCTTGGCGCCATGCTGCCTTGGTGTCATGGCGCCATGCTGCCACGGTGCCTCGGTGCCACGGTGCCATGGTACCACGGTGCCTTGGTACCACGACGCCATTGTGCCACGGTGCCTTGGTTCCATGGTGCTATGCTGCCACGGGGCCAAGGTGCCTTTGTGCCATGGTGCCACGGTGCCTTGGTGCCACGGGGCCATGGTTCCATGGTGCCTTAGTGCCCTGGTGCCGCGGTGCCACGGTGCCACGGTGCCATGGTGCCATTGTGTCATGGTGCCTTGGTGCCGCGATGCGTTGGTGCCATGGTGCCGCAATGCGTTGGTGCCATGGTGCCGCGGTGCCATGGTGCCTGGGTGCCATGGTGCCATGGTGCCTGGGTGCCATGGTGCCTGGGTGCCATGGTGCCACGCCACCTTGGTGCCACGGTGCCTTGGTGCCAAGGTGCCAGGCCGCCTTGGAGCCACGGTGCCATGGTTCCATGGTGCCTTGGTGCCCTGGTGCCATGGTTGCACGCCGACTTGGTGCCACGGTGCCTTGGTGCCATGGTGCCACGCTGCCTTGGTGCCACAGTGCCATGGCGCCACGGTGCCTTGGTGCCTTGCTTTTATGGTGCCCTGGTGCCTTGGTGCCCTGGTGCCATGGTGCCACGCCGCCTTAGTGCCATGGTGCCACGCCGCCTTGGTGCTACGGTGGCATGGCACCACAGTGCCTTGGTGCCATGGTGCCCTGGTGCCATGGCGCTACGGTGTCAAGCTGCCCTGGTGCCTTGGTGCCATGGTGCAGGGATTCAAGGCGAGCGCGACCGTCATTTGCATGGAGCGTCGTACGGGGCAGATAGGAGTCGATGAAGGCCCCATGCCCACTGCGTCTACCGCATCCGAGTATCCCGACTGCCGCCCACGGACCACGACATCGCACGACGAAGCGAGGGAGGCGTGGGACGCAAGGGCAGTCTATCGATTCGCCCCACGCACGAAATGCGAAGGGCGAAAGGCGATCGATAAAACTTGATAATGCATGCAGCACAGGAAACCAACTTCAAGCAAGACTACATTGCGCTTGCCCCGCGACTGAGATGGCAGGCGGGTCAGGACGTCGCTGCTCTAGCAGGGATCCAACCTAACCGCACGTGCCGAACATAACTCACGCGCCGTGCGTCCAAATGCTCCATCGATGCATGCCCAGCACCGGCCCCAACGACCAGCAATAGATGCCGTGCGCTGCTGCCAATGCGGATGTTGCAAGGCTGAAGCAAGTCCTGCTTGACACGATAGCCCGTCCTTAGGGGGAGCAGAGGAGATGAAGGCACGCCGAGGCTCATGCACGGGCGCCGCCCACGCCGGCCGCCGGCCCTCGCCGCGGATTGGGATCGGCCGCATTCGTGCAGCGCCTGGAGCTTGCCCCGAGAGCAGCATCCAGTACTCGCCGCTCGCACGAAGGCACCGCCTCGTTCGAAGTCTAGCGCCAGCAGCCCCGTCGTGGATGACGCCACCGATAACCGACACTAGCGTACAATGAAGCGCGACCGACGTTGCTACACTGGCACGGACAGCTCGCACGGACTAGCCATGCATGCTGCCATGCGCCCACGCTGCACGTCGACATGGCCACTGAGCGCCTATGCCAACTACCAATAGTCGCCTTGAAGTGCCTTCAACACCTCTACCCCCCTTATATATGCTTAAAAAAAAACCAAGTGACAGGAGTAGACATGATTTTGCCAGAGAATCATACCAGACATATGCGGAACCGAACTGCACGTTTTGATGTGAGACGGAGCCTGTGCACTTAAAAAAAGGTCGCGTAATTTGTGCATGATAATTTTTGTTGAAAAAATATTTTTTTTTACAAATATCATTTATTAAAATTGAAAAAATATGTAAAAATAAATCTAAAATAGAAAAAATATTTATAAAAATATGAAAAAATTAGGAAACTATTCTTAGCGCATGAACTAACCTTAAACCAACGATCGAGTGCATATTTGTATGCATAGCGTAACGATATAAAATATTTAAATTTAAGGAAATTAAATAAAAATTTTAGAAAAATATAAAAATAAGTAACAACCCCAAAATATGCATATTAGAATGAAGTAGCCTTAAACCAACAATTGAGTGGGTATTTGTACGAATGACATAACGATATAAAATATTTAAATTTAAGGATATTAAATAAAAATTTGAAAAAAAGGCGACGGGACATTACGAAAACCACCACGACATATG
>CM061561.1:279187294-279190631 GCA_030864225.1 Capsicum baccatum var. pendulum | reverse complement strand
GCTGGGCATGCGCTCCGGGGACGGGGGGAGGTACTCGTGCGAGGTGCTGGAGCACCTCGCCCGCGCGGACTCCCCAGTTATTAAACACGTTCGCGGGGTCGTTCTGCAGTTCAGGTTTTGACAGTGATCCTTCTGCAGGTTCACCTACGGAAACCTTGTTACGACTTGTCCTTCCTCTAAATGATAAGGTTCAATGGACTTCTCGCGACGTCGCGGGCAGCGAACCGCCCACGTCGCCGCAATCCAAACATTTCACTGGATCATTCAATCGATAGGAGCGACGGGTGGTGTGTACAAAGGGCAGGGACGTAGTAAACGCGAGCTAATGACTCACGCTTACTAGGAATTCCTCGTTGAAGACCAACAATTGCAATGATCTATCCCCATCATGATGAAATTTCAAAGATTACCCGGGTCTGTCGGCCAAGGCTATAAACTCGTCGAATACATCAGTGTAGCGCGCGTGCAGCCCAGAACATCTAAGGGCATCACAGACCTGTTATTGCCTCAAACTTCCGCGGCCTAAAATGCCGTAGTCCCTCTAAGAAGCTGGCCGCGAAGGGATACCTCCGCATAGCTAGTTAGTAGGCTGAGGTCTCGTTCGTTAACGGAATTAACCAGACAAATCGCTTCCCTAACTAAGAACGGCCATGTACCACCGCCCATAGAATCAAGAAAGAGCTCTCAGTTTGTCAATCCTTACAATGTCTGGACCTGGTAAGTTTCCCCATATTGAGTCAAATTAAGCCGCAGGCTCCACTCATGCTGGTGCCCTTCCGTCAATTTCTTTAAGTTTCAGCCTTGCGACCACACTCCCCCTGGAGCCCAAAAACTTTGATTTCTCATAAGGTGCCGGCGGAGTCCTAAAAGAAACATCTTGACAAAGACACCACCATGGCAGGCCATTCGCAGTTTCACAGTCTGCATTTGTTCATACTTACACATGCATGGCTTAATCTTTGAGAAAAGCATATGACTACTGGCAGGATCAACCAGGTAGAATTCCTCATCGACGCCGGCGTCGTATGAGCCCGGCCTACCTGCGAGGGCGCAGACGGATTCAAGGCGAGCGCGACCGTCGTTTGCAAGGAGCATCGTACGGGGCAGATAGGAGACGATGAAGGCCCCATGCCCACTGCGTCTACCACATATGAGAATCCGGGCCGCCGTTCGCGAACCACGACATCGCACGACGAAGCGACTGAGGCGTGGGACGCGAGGGCTGCCTTTCGATTCGCCCCGCGCATGAAATACGAGAGGCAAAAGGCGATCAATAAAACTTGATAATGCATGCAGCACAGGAAACTGACTTGGAGCAAGCCTATATTGCGCTTGCCCTGCGACTGAGATGGCAGGCGAGTCAGGACGTCGCTTCTCGAGCAGGGATGCAACCTAACAGCACGTGCCGAACACAACTCACGCGCCGTGCGTCCAAATGCTCCGTCGATGCACGCCCAGCACCGGCCCCAACGCCCAGGAATAGATGCCGTGCGCTGCTGCCCATGCGGACGTTGCTAGGCTGAAGCAAGTCCCGCTTGACACAATAGCCCGCCCTTGGGGGGAGCAGAGGAGATGAAGGCACACCGAGGCTCATGCACGGGCGCTGCCCACGCCGGCCACCGGCGTTCGCCGCGGATTGGGCTCGGCTGCATGCGTGCAGCACCTGAAGCTTGCCCCGAGAGCAGCATCCAGTACTCGCCGCTTGCACGAAGACACCGCCTCGTCCGAAGTCTAGCGCCAGCAGCCCCGTCGTGGACGATGCCACCGATAACCGATACTACTGTACAATGAAGTGCGGCCGGCGTTGCTACACGGGCACGGACGTCTCACACGGACTAGCCATGTATGCTGCCATGCGCCCACGCTGCACGCCGACATGGCCACTGAGCGCCTATGCCAACTACGGAAAGTCGCCTTGAAGTGCCTGCAACACCTCTACTCATGCGTCGTGCGTCCAAATGCTCCGTCGATGCATGCCCAGCACCGGCCCCAACGCCCAACAATAGATGTCGTGCACTGGTGCCCATGCAGACGTTGCAAGGATGAAGCAAGTCCCGCTTGACACGATAGCCCATCCTTGGGGGGAGCAGAGGAGACGAAGGTATGCCGAGGCTCATGCACGGGCGCCGTCCACGCCGGCCGTCGGCGCTCGCCGCGGATTGGGCTCGGTCGCATGCGTGCAGCGCCTGGAGCTTGCCCCGAGAGTAGCATCTAGTACTTGCTGCTCGCACGAAGGCACCGCCTCGTCCGAAGTCTAGCGCCAGCATCCCCGTCATGGACGACGCCACCGATAACCGACACTAGCGTACAATGAAGCACGGTCGACGTTGCTACACGGGCACGGATGGCTCACACGGACTAGCCATGCATGCTGCCATGCGCCCACGCTGCACGTCGACATAGCCACTGAGCGCCTATGCCAACTACCGACAGTCGCCTTGAAGTGCCTTCAACACCTCTACCCCCCTTATATATGCTTAAAAAAAAAACCAAGTGACAGGAGTAGACATGATTTTGCCAGAGAATCATACCAGACATATGCGGAACCGAACTGCACGTTTTGATGTGAGGCGGAGCATGTGCACTGAAAAAAAGGTCGCATAATTTGTAAATGATAATTTTCGTTGAAAAAATATTTTTTTTTACAAATATCATTTATTTAAATTGAAAAAATATGTAAAAATAAATCAAAAATAGAAAAAATATTTATAAAAATTTGAAAAAATTAGAAAAATATTCTTAATGCATGAACTAACCTTAAACCAACAATCGAGTGCATATTTGTATGCATAACGTAAAGATATAAAATATTTAAATTTAAGGAAATTAAATAAAAATTTTAGAAAAATATAAAAATAAGTAGCAACCCCAAAATATGCATATTAGAATGAAGTAGCCTTAAACCAACAATTGAGTGCGTATTTGTACGAATGACGTAACGATATAAAATATTTAAATTTAAGGATATTAAATAAAAATTTGAAAAAAAGGCGATGGGACAATACGAAAACCGCCACGACATATGAGGTAGAATTGACATATATCTAAAATACAAAATTAGAGCGGATATGTAGAGAAATGAGTGTGCAACGGTGACG
Source organism: Capsicum baccatum var. pendulum (assembly GCA_030864225.1). Taxonomy (NCBI): domain Eukaryota; kingdom Viridiplantae; phylum Streptophyta; class Magnoliopsida; order Solanales; family Solanaceae; genus Capsicum; species Capsicum baccatum. The sequence continues at coordinate 279,187,533 of CM061561.1, read as the reverse complement.
AGGATGGAGGAACATCAGGAAAATATTAGGATGATGTCGTTGTTTTTCGCGAAAGGCCACTCGATATCGTATGCTTAACTGTTTGGAATGGAGTGCACGCGTCGCTTGAAAAACAAGAGGCTAACTAGGGTGAGGTGAGCTCGCAACCCTTGGTGGGATTTTTCAAGCACGAATGCACAAACCTCCTTTGTAAACGGGCGGCAAGATGGCTGGATTGGATGGGGAGGGATGAACCGGAG
>CM061561.1:279169794-279174794 GCA_030864225.1 Capsicum baccatum var. pendulum | reverse complement strand
GCCCCGTCGTGGACGACGCCACCGATAACCGACACTAGCATACAATGAAGCGCGGCCGACGTTGCTACACGGGCACAGACTAGCCATGCATTCTGCCATGCGCCCACACTGCACGTCGACATGGCCACTGAGCGCCTATGCCAACTACCGACAGTCGCCTTGAAGTGCCTTCAACACCTCTACCCCTCTTATATATGGTTAAAACAAAACCCAAGTGACAGGAGTAGACATGATTTTGCCAGAGAATCATACCAAACATATGCGGAACCGAACTGCACGTTTTGATGTAAGACGGAGCCTGTGCACTCAAAAAAAGGTCGCGTAATTTGTAAATGATAATTTTCGTTGAAAAAATATTTTTTTTTACAAATATCATTTATTAAAATTGAAAAAATACGTAAAAATAATCAAAAATAGAGAAACTATTTATAAAAATATGAAACAATTAGGAAAATATTCTTAGCGCATGAACTAACCTTAAACCAACAATCGAGTGCATATTTGTGACACAACATTGTGTGAATCAACGGTGTGTACAAAGGGCAGGGACGTAGTAAACGCGAGCTGATGACTCGCACTTACTAGGAATTCCTTGTTGAAGACCAACAATTGCAATGATCTATCCCCATCATGATGAAATTTCAAAGATTACCCGAGCCTGTCGTCCAAGGCTATAAACTCGTCGAATACATAAGTGTAGCGCGCGTGCGGCCCAGAACATCTAAGGGCATCACAGACCTGTTATTGCCTCAAACTTCCGCAGCCTAAAAGGTCGTAGTCCCTCTAAGAAGCTGGCCGCGAAGGGATACCTCCGCATAGCAAGTTAGCAGGCTGAGGTCTCGTTCGTTAATGGAATTAACCAGACAAATCGCTTCACCAACTAAGAACGACCATGCACCACCGCCCATAGAATCAAGAAAGACCTCTCAGTCTGTCAATCCTTACTATGTCTGGACCTGGTAAGTTTCCCCGTGTTGAGTTAAATTAAGCCGCAGGCTCCACTCATGCTGGTGCCCTTCCGTCAATTCCTTTAAGTTTCAGCCTTGCGACCACACTCCCCCCGGAGCCCAAAAACTTTGATTTCTCATAAGGTGCCGGCGGAGTCCTAAAAGCAACATCTTGACAAAGACACCACCATGGCAGTCCATTCGCAGTTTCACAGTCTGAATTTGTTCATACTTACACATGCATGGTTTAATCTTTGAGACAAGCATATGACTACTGGCAGGATCAACCAGGTAGCATTCCTCATCGACGCCAGCATCGCATGAGCCCGGCCTGCCCGCGAGGGCACACACGGATTCAAGGCAAGCGCGAGCATCGTTTGCAAGGAGCATCGTACGGGGCAGATAGGAGACGATGAAGGCCCCATGCCCACTGTGTCTACCACATCCGAGAATCCGGGCCGCTGCTCTCAGACCACGACATCGCACGACGAAGCGAGGGAGGCGTGGGACGCGAGGGCGGCCTTTCGATTCGCACTGCACATGAAATACGAGGGGCGAAAGGCGACTGATAAAACTTGATAATGCATGCAGCACAGGAAACCGACTTGGAGCAAGCCTATATTGCGTTTATCTCGCAACTAAGATGGCAGGCGGGTCAGGACATCGCTGCTCGAGCAGGGATGCAACCTAACAGCATGTACCGAACACAACTCACGCGCCGTGCGTCCAAATGCTCCGTCGATGCACGCCCAGCACCGGCCCCAATGCCCAGGAATAGATGCCGTACGCTGCTGCCCATGCGGACGTTGCAAGGCTGAAGCAAGTCCCGCTTGACATGATAGCCCGCCCTTGGGGGGAGCAGAGGAGATGAAGGCACGCCGAGGCTCATGCACGGGCGCCGACCACGCCGGCCGCCGGCGCTCGCCGCGGATTGGGCTCGGCCGTATGCGTGCAACGCCTGAACCTTGCCCCGAGAGCAGCATCCAGTACTCGCCGCTCGCACGAAGGCGCCGCCTCATCCGAAGTCTAGCGCCAGCAGCCCCGTCGTGGACGATGCCACCGATAACCGACACTAGCGTACAATGAAGCGCGGCCGGCGTTGCAACACGGGCGCGGATGGCTCGCACGGACTAGCCATGCATGCTGCCATGCGCCCACGCTGCACACCGACATGGCCACTGAGAGCCTATGCAACCTACCGACAGTCACCTTGAAGTGCCTTCAACATCTCTACTCACGCGTCGTGCATCCAAATGCTCTGTCGATGCATGCCCAGCACTAGCCCCAACGCCCAATAATAGATGTCGTGCGCTGCTGCCCATGCGGACATTGCAAAGATGAAGAAAGTCCCGCTTGACACGATAGCCCGCCCTTGGGGGGAGCAGAGGAGATGAAGGCACGCCGAGGCTCATGCACGGGCGCCGCCCACGCTGTTCGCCGGTGCTTGCCGCGGATTTGGCTCGGCAGCATGCGTGGAGCGCCTGGAGATTGCCCCGAGAGAAGCATCCAGTACTCGCCGCTTGCACGAAGGCGCCGCTTCGTCCGAACTCTAGCGCCAGCAGCCCCATCGTGGATGACGCCACCGATAACCGACACTAGCATACAATGAAGCGCGGTCGACGTTGCTACACGGGCACGGACGGCTCGCACGGACTAGCCATGCATGCTGCCATGCGCCCACGCTGCACGTCGACATGGCCACTGAGCGCCTATGACAACTACCGACAGTCGCCTTGAAGTGCCTTCAACACCTCTACCCCTCTTATATATGCTTAAAAAATAAACCCAAGTAACAGGAGTAGACATGATTTTGCCAGAGAATCATACCAGACATATGCGGACCCGAATTGCACGTTTTGATGTGAGACGGAGCCTGTGCACACACAAAAAGGTCGCATAATTTGTAAATGATAATTTTCGTTGAGAAAATATTTTTTTTTACAAATATCATTTATTAAAATTGAAAAAATATGTAAAAATAAATCAAAAATAGAAAAAAATTTATAAAAATATGAAAAAATTAGGAAAATATTCTTAGTGCATGAACTAAACTTAAACCAACAATCGAGTGCATATTTGTACGTATAACGTAACGATATAAAATATTTAAATTTAAGGATATTAAGTAAAAATTTAAAAAAAATATAAAAATAAGTAACAACCCCAAAATATGCATGTTAGAATGAAGTAGCCTAAAACCAACAATTGAGTGCGTATTTGTACTAATGACGTAACGATATAAAATATTTAAATTTAAAGATATAAAATAAAAATTGGAAAAAAAGGCGACGGGACATTACGAAAACTGCCACGACATATGAGGTAACGTTGAAATATATTTAAAATACAAAATTAGAGCGGATATGTAGAGAAATGAGTGTGCAACGGTGACGAGGATGGAGGAACGTCAGGAAAATATTAGGATGATGTAGTTGTTTTTTGCGAAAGGACACTCGATATCGTATGCTTAACTGTTTGGAATGGAGCGCACGCGTCGCTTGAAAAACAAGAGGCTAACTCGGGTGAGGTGACCTCGCAACACTTGGTGGGATTTTTTAAGGACGGATGCACAAACCTCCTTTGGACACGGGCGGCAAGATGGCTGGATTGGATGGGGAGGGACGAACCGGAGCGACAAAGGGCTGAATCTCAGTGGATCGTGGCAGCAAGGCCGCTCTACCACTTACAATACCCCATCGCGTATTTAAGTCGTCTGCAAAGGATTCTGCCTGCCGCTCGATGGAAATTGTACTTCAATTGTACTTTAAGGCTGCCACCGCGACCCTTCCGCCGCAGCGGCTTAGCCAACGACACATGCCCTTGGGGGCCGAGGCCCCTACTGCGGGTCGGGAAGTGGACGGCGGGCACATGCGTCGCTTGTAGCCCGGATTCTGACTTAGAGGCGTTCAGTCATAATCCAGCACACGGTAGCTTCGCACCACTGGCTTTTGAACCAAGCGTGATGACCAATTATGTGAATCAACGGTTCCTCTCGTACTAGGTTGAATTACTATTGCGACACTGTCATCAGTAGGGTAAAACTAACTTGTCTCACGACGGTCTAAACCCAACTCACGTTCCCTATTGGTGGGTGAACAATCCAACACTTGGTGAATTCTGCTTCACAATGATAGGAATAGCCGACATCGAAGGATCAAAAAACAACGTCGCTATGAACGCTTGGCTGCCGCAAGCCAGTTATCCCTGTGGTAACTTTTTCGACACCTCTACCTTCGAATTTCGAAGGTCTAAAGAATTGTTAGGCCACACTTTCACGGTTCGTATTCGTACTGGAAGTCAGAGTCAAACGAGTTTTTACCCTTCTGTTCCACACGAGATTTTTGTTCTCGTTGAGCTCATCTTAGGACAACTGCGTTATCTTTTAACAGATGTGCCGCCCCATCCAAACTCCCCACCTGACAATGTCTTCCGCCCGGATCGGCCCGCAGAGCCAGCTTTGGGTCCAAAAAGAGGGGCAGTGCCCCGCTTCCGATTTATGAAATAAGTAAAATAACGTTAAAAGTAGAGGTATTTTACTTTCGCCTTTCGGGTCCCACTTATACTACACCTCTCAAGTCATTTCACAAAGTAGGAATAGAGTCAAGCTCAACTGGGTCTTCTTTCCCCGCTGATTCTGCCAAGCCCGTTCCCTTGGCTCTGGTTTCGCTGGATAGTAGATAGGAACAGTGGAATCTCGTTAATACATTCATGCGCATCACTAATTAGATGACGAGGCATTTGGCTACCTTAAGAGAGTTATAGTTACTCCCGCCGTTTACCCGAGCTTGGTTGAATTCCTTTAGTTTGACATTCAGAGCACTGGGCAGAGATCACATTGCGTGAACATCCGTTGGAACCATCGCAATGCTTTGTTTTAATTAAACAGTCAGATTCCCCTTGTCCGTACCAGTTCTGAGTTGGCTGTTCAACGCACGGGAAGCATCTCGAGCAATCCACTGACAGCCTACGTGTTCGGGACTGGGATCCCCGTGCCCATCCCTTAGAGCCAATCCTTTTCCCGAAGTTACGGATCCATTTTGCCAACTTCCCTTG
>CM061561.1:279162294-279164794 GCA_030864225.1 Capsicum baccatum var. pendulum | reverse complement strand
AACAATCGAGTGCATATTTGTGACACAACATTGTGTGAATCAACGGTGTGTACAAAGGGCAGGGACGTAGTAAACGCGAGCTGATGACTCGCACTTACTAGGAATTCCTTGTTGAAGACCAACAATTGCAATGATCTATCCCCATCATGATGAAATTTCAAAGATTACCCGAGCCTGTCGGCCAAGGCTATAAACTCGTCGAATACATAAGTGTAGCGCGCGTGCGGCCCAGAACATCTAAGGGCATCACAAACCTGTTATTGCCTCAAACTTCCGCAGCCTAAAAGGTCGTAGTCCCTCTAAGAAGCTGGCCGCGAAGGGATACCTCCGCATAGCAAGTTAGCAGGCTGAGGTCTCGTTCGTTAATGGAATTAACCAGACAAATCGCTTCACAAACTAAGAACGACCATGCACCACCGCCCATAGAATCAAGAAAGACCTCTCAGTCTGTCAATCCTTACTATGTCTGGACCTGGTAAGTTTCCCCGTGTTGAGTTAAATTAAGCCGCAGGCTCCACTCATGCTGGTGCCCTTCCGTCAATTCCTTTAAGTTTCAGCCTTGCGACCACACTCCCCCCGGAGCCCAAAAACTTTGATTTCATATAAGGTGCCGGCGGAGTCCTAAAAGCAACATCTTGACAAAAACACCACCATGGCAGGCCATTCTCAGTTTCACAGTCTGAATTTGTTCATACTTACACATGCATGGTTTAATCTTTGAGACAAGCATATGACTACTGGCAGGATCAACCAGGTAGCATTCCTCATCGACGCCAGCATCGCATGAGCCCGGCCTGCCCGCGAGGGCACAGACGGATTCAAGGCAAGCGCGAGCGTCGTTTGCAAGGAGCATCGTACGGGGCAGATAGGAGACGATGAAGGCCCCATGCCCACTGCGTCTACCACATCCGAGAATCCGGGCCGCTGCTCTCGGACCACGACATCGCACGACGAAGCGAGGGAGGCGTGGGACGCGAGGGCGGCCTTTCAATTCGCACTGCACATGAAATACGAGGGGCGAAAGGCGACTGATAAAACTTGATAATGCATGCAGCACAGGAAACCAACTTGGAGCAAGCCTATATTGCGTTTATCTCGCAACTAAGATGGCAGGCGGGTCAGGACATCGCTGCTCGAGCAGGGATGCAACCTAACAGCACATACCGAACACAACTCACGCGCCGTGCGTCCAAATGCTCCGTCGATGCACGCCCAGCACTGGCCCCAATGCCCAGGAATAGATGCCGTACGCTGCTGCCCATGCGGGCGTTGCAAGGCTGAAGCAAGTCCCGCTTGACACTATAGCCCGCCCTTGTGGGGAGCAGAGGAGATGAAGGCACGCCGAGGCTCATGCACGGGCGCCGACCACGCCGGCCGCCGGCGCTCGCCGCGGATTGGGCTCGGCCGTATGCGTGCAACGCCTGAACCTTGCCCCGAGAGCAGCATCCAGTACTCGCCGCTCGCACGAAGGCGCCGCCTCATCCGAAGTCTAGCGCCAGCAGCCCCGTCGTGGACGATGCCACCGATAACCGACACTAGCGTACAATGAAGCGCGGCCGGCGTTGCTACACGGGCGCGGACGGCTCGCACGGACTAGCCATGCATGCTGCCATGTGCCCACGCTGAACACCGACATGGCCACTGAGCGCCTATGCAACCTACCGACAGTCACCTTGAAGTGCCTTCAACATCTCTACTCACGCGTCGTGCATCCAAATGCTCTGTCGATGCATGCCCAGCATTAGCCCCAACGCCCAATAATAGATGTCGTGCGCTGCTGCCCATGCAGACATTGCAAAGATGAAGAAAGTCCCGCTTGACACGATAGCCCGCCCTTGGGGGGAGCAGAGGAGATGAAGGCACGCCGAGGCTCATGCACGGGCGCCGCCCACGCTGTTCGCCGGTGCTTGCCGCGGATTGGGCTCGGCAGCATGCGTGGAGCGCCTGGATATTGCCCCGAGAGAAGCATCGAGTACTCTCCGCTTGCACGAAGGCGCCGCTTCGTCCGAAGTCTAGCGCCAGCAGCCCCATCGTGGATGACGCCACCGATAACCGACACTAGCATACAATGAAGCGCGGTCGACGTTGCTATACGGGCACGGACGGCTCGCACGAACTAGCCATGCATGCTGCCATGCGCCCACGCTGCACGTCGACATGGCCAAAGAGCGCCTATGACAACTACCGACAGTCGCCTTGAAGTGCCTTCAACACCTCTACCCCTTTTATATATGCTTAAAAAATAAACCCAAGTAACAGGAGTAGACATGATTTTGCCAGAGAATCATACCAGACATATGCGGACCCGAATTGCACGTTTTGATGTGAGACGGAGCCTGTGCACTCACAAAGAGGTCGCATAATTTGTAAATGATAATTTTCATTGAGAAAATATTTTTTTTTTACAAATATCATTTATTAAAATTGAAAAAATATGTAAAAATAAATCAAAAATAGAAAAAAATTTATAAAAATATGAAAAAATTAGGAAAATATTCTT
>CM061561.1:279154794-279159794 GCA_030864225.1 Capsicum baccatum var. pendulum | reverse complement strand
CGCGCCCAAGGTTTTGCAGCGACCGACGCGCCTCCTACTCATCGGGACCTGGCATTTGCCCCGATGACCGGGTGTAGGTCGCGCGCTTAAGCGCCATCTATTTTCGGGGCTAGTTGATTCGGCAGGTGAGTTGTTACACACTCCTTAGCGGATTTCGACTTCCATGACCACCGTCCTGCTGTCTTAATCGACCAACACCCTTTGTGAGATCTAGGTTAGCGCGCAGTTTGGCACCGTAACCCGGCTTCCGGTTCATCCTGCATCGCCAGTTCTGCTTACCAAAAATGGCCCACTTGTAGCTCTTGATTCCGTGGCGCGGCTCAACCAAGCAGCCGCGCCATCCTACCTATTTAAAGTTTGATAAAAGGTCGAGGGCGTTGCGCCCTCGAGGTCTCTAATCATTGTCTTTACCAGATAGAACTCGCACGCGAGCTCCAGCTATCCTGATGGAAACATCGGAGGGAACCAGCTACTAGACGGTTTGATTAGTCTTTCGCCCCTATACCTAAGTCAGACGAACGATTTACACGTCAGTATCGCTGCGGGCCTCCACCTGAGTTACCTCTGGCTTTGCCCCGCTCAGGCATAGTTCACCATCTTTCGGGTCTCGACAGGTATGCTCACACTCGAACCCTTCTCAGAAGATCAAGGTCGGTCGGCGGTGCACCCCTCGGGGGGATCCCACCAATCAGCTTCGTTGCACCTTACGGGTATACACGCCCGTTGACTCGCACACATGTCAGACTCCTTGGTCCGTGTTTGAAGATGCCAAAGCACGCCAGAGGTGCACGCTGCCTGCCACAATCAGGGAGACGGCGTTCCACGAGCGTGTTGAAAGCCCGGGATTTGGTCGCCCCCCTAATCCACGCTGGTCCACGCCCCGAGTCGATCGGTGGAACGGCTCATCTGCATGGGCAGCAGCACATGGCCCCAACGCCCAACAATAGATGCCGTGTGCTGCTGCCCATGCGGATGTTGCAAGGATGAAGCAAGTCTCGCTTGACATGATAGCCCGTCCTTGGGGGGAGCAGAGGAGATGAAGGCACGCCGAGGCTCATGCACGGGCGTCGCCCACGCCGGCCACCGACGCTCGACACGGATTGGGCTCGGCCGTATGCGTGCAGCACCTGAAGCTTGCCCCAAGAGCAGCATCCAGTACTCGCCGTTCGCACGAAGGCACCGCCTCAACCGAAGTCTAGCGCCAGCAGCCCCGTCGTGGACGACGCCACCGATAACCGACACTAGCGTATAATAAAGCGCGGCCGGCGTTGCTACACGGGCGCAGACGGCTCGCACGGACTAACCATGCATGTTGCCATGCGCCCACGTTGCACGCCGACATGGCCACTGAGCGCCTATGCCAACTACCGACAGTCGCCTTGAAGTGCCTTCAACACCTCTACTCATGCGTCGTGCATCCAAGTGCTTCGTCGATGCATGCCCAGCACCGGCCCCAATGCCTAACAATAGATTCCGTGCGCTGCTGCCCATGCAGACGTTGCAAGGATAAAGCAAGTCCCGCTTGACACGATAGCCCGCCCTTGGGGGGAGCAGAGAAGATGAAGGCATGCCGAGGCTCATGCACGGGCGCCGCCCACGCCGGCCGTCGGTGCTCGCCGCGGATTGGGCTCGGCCGCATGCGTGTAGCGCCTGAAGCTTGCCCCGAAAGCAGCATCCAGTACTCACCGCTCGCACGAAGGCACCGCCTCATCCGAATTCTAGCGCCAGTAGCCCCGTCGTGGACGACGCCACCGATAACTGACACTAGCGTACAATGAAGCGCGGCCGACGTTGCTACACTGGCACGGATGGCTCGTACGGACTAGACATGCATGCTGCCATGCGCCCACGCTGCACGCCGACATGGCCACTGAGCGCCTATGCAAACTACCGAAAGTCGCCTTAAAGTGCCTTCAACACCTCTACCCCCCTTATATATGCTTAAAAAAAAACCCAAGTGACAGGAGTAGACATGATTTTGCCAGAGCATCATACCAGACATATGCGGAACCGAACTGCATGTTTTGATGTGAGACAGAGCCTGTGCACTCAAAAAAAGGTCTTGTAATTTGTAAATGATAATTTCGTTGAAAAAATATTTTTTTATACAAATATCATTTATTAAAATTGAAAAAATATGTAAAAATAATCAAAAATAGAAAAAATATTTATAAAAATATAAATAAATTAGGAAAATATTCTTAGCGCATGAACTAACCTTAAACCAACAATCGAGTGCATATTTGTACGCATAACGTAACGATATAAAATATTTAAATTTAAGGAAATTAAATAAAAATTTTAGAAAAATATAAAAATAAGTAACAACCCCAAAATATGCATATTAGAATGAAGTAGCCTTAAACCAACAATTGAGTGCGTATTTGTACGAATGACGTAATGATTTAAAATATTTAAATTTAAGGATATTAAATAAAAATTTGAAAAAAAGGCGACGGGACATTACGAAAACCGCCACGACATATGAGGTAGAATTGACATATATTTAAAATACAAAATTAGAGCAAATATGTAGAGAAATGAGTGTGCAATGGTGACGAGGATCGAGGAACGTTAGGAAAATATTAGGATGATCGAACGTAGGTTTACGCTCTTTTGATTTTGCCACGGTGCGTTGTGCCTTGGTGCCATCGTGACATGGTGCCTTGGTGCCATGGTGCCACGGTGGCATGGCGCCATGCTGCCTTGGTGTCATGGCGCCATGCTTCCACGGTGCCTCGGTGCCACGGTGCTATGGTGCCACGGTGCCTTGGTGCCACGGCGCCATTGTGCCACGGTGCCTTGGTGCCATGGTGCTATGCTGCCACGGGGCCACGGGGCCTTGGTGCCATAGTGCCACGGTGCCTTGGTGCCATGGTGACATGGTTCCATGGTGCCTTAGTGCCCTGGTGCCGCGGTGCCACGGTGCCACGGTGCCATGGTGCCATAGTGTCACGCTACTTTGGTGCCGCGATGCGTTGGTGCCATGGTGCCGCGGTGCCATGGTGCCATGGTGCCTATGTGCCATGGTGCCACGCCAGCTTGGTGCCACGGTGCCTTGGTGCCAAGGTGCCACGCCGCCATGGTGCCACGGTGTCATGGTGCCTTGGTGCCATGGTGCCTTGGTGCCCTGATGCCCTGGTAGCACACCGACTTGGTGCCATGGTGCCACGCCGCCTTGGTGCCACGGTGCCATGGCGCCACGGTGCCTTGGTGCCTTGCTGTCATGGTGCCCTGGTGCCTTGGTGCCCTGGTGCCATGGTTCCACGCCGCCTTGGTGCCATGGTGCCACGCCGCCTTGGTGCTACGGTGTCATGGCGCCACGGTGCCTTGGTGCCATGGTGCTATGCTGCCACGGGGCCACGGTGCCTTGGTGCCATGGTGCCACAGTGCCTTGGTGCCATGGTGCCATGGTGCCATGGTGCCTTAGTGCCCTGGTGCCGCGGTACCACGGTGCCACGGTGCCACGGTGCCATAGTGCCATGGTGTCACGCTGCCTTGGTGCTGCAATGCGTTGGTGCCATGGTACCGCGGTGCCATGGTGCCTGGGTGCCATGGTGCCTATGTGCCATGGTGCCACGCCAGCTTGGTGCCACGGTGCCTTGGTGCCAAGGTGCCAGGCCGCCTTGGTGCCAAGGTGTCATGGTGCCTTGGTGCCATGGTGCCTTGGTGCCCTAGTGCCATGGTTTCACGCTGACTTGGTGCCACGGTGCCTTGGTTCCATGGTGCCACGCCGCCTTGGTGCCACGGTGCCATGGCGCCACGCTGCCTTGGTGCCTTGCTGTCATGGTGCCCTGGTGCCTTGGTGCCTTGGTGCCCTGATTCCATGGTGCCACGCCGCCTTGGTGCCATGGTGCCACGCCGCCTTGGTGCTACGGTGGCATGGAGCCACGATGCCTTGGTGCCATGGTGCCCTGGTGCCATGGCGCCACGGTGCCAAGCTACCCTGGTGCCTTGGTGCTATGGTGCAGGGATTCAAGGCGAGCGCAACCGTCATTTGCAAGGAGCGTCGTACGGGGCAGATAGGAGTCGATGAAGGCCCTATGCCCACTGCGTCTACCGCATCCGAGTATCCCGACCGCCGCTCACAGACCACGACATCTTACGACGAAGCGAAGGAGGTGTGGAACGCAAGGGAGGCCTATCGATTCGCCCCTCGCACGAAATGCGAGGGGTGAAAGGTGATCGATTAAACTTGATAATGCATGCAGCACAGGAAACTCACTTCGAGCAAGCCTACATTGTGCTTGCCCCGCGACTGAGATGGCAGGCAGGTCAGGACGTCGCTGCTCGAGCAGGGATCCAACCTAACCGCCCGTGCCGAACACAACTCACGCGCCGTGCGTCCAAATGCTCCATCGATGCATGCCCAACACCGGCCCCAACGCCCAGCAATAGATGTCGTGTGCTGCTGCCAATGCAGATGTTGCAAGGCTGAAGCAAGTCCCGCTTGACATGATAACCCGCCCTTGGGGGGAGCAGAGGAGATGAAGGCACGCCGAGGCTCATGCACGGGCGCCGCCCACGCCGGCCGCCGGCGCTCACCGCGGATTGCCGCCCCAGCGCCTGGAGCTTGCCCCGAGAGCAGCATCCAGTACTCGCCGCTCGCACGAAGGCACCGCCTCGTCCGAAGTCTAGCGCCTGCAGCCCTGTCGTGGACGACGCCACCGATAACCGACACGAGCGTACAATGAAGCGCGAACGACGTTGCTACACGGGCACGGACGCCTCGCACAGACTAGCCATGCACCCACCCTGCACGCCGACATGTCCACTGAGCGCCTATGCCAACTACCGACAGTCGCCTTGAAGTGCCTTGAACACCTCTACCCCCCTTATATATGCTTAAAAAAAAACCAAGTGACTGGAGTAGACATGATTTTGCCAGAGAATCATACCAGACATATGCGGACCCGAATTGCACGTTTTGATGTGAGACGGACCCTGTGCACTCACAAAAAGGTCGCGTAATTTGTAAATGATAATTTTCGTTGAGAAAA
>CM061561.1:279142294-279149794 GCA_030864225.1 Capsicum baccatum var. pendulum | reverse complement strand
GTCTGGACCTGGTAAGTTTCCCCGTGTTGAGTCAAATTAAGCCGCAGGCTCCACTCATGCTGGTGCCCTTCCGTCGATTCCTTTAAGTTTCAGCCTTGCGACCACACTCCCCCCGGAGACCAAAAACTTTGATTTCTCATAAGGTGCCGGCGGAGTCCTAAAAGCATCATCTTGACAAAGACACCACCATGGCAGGCCATTCGCAGTTTCACAGTCTGAATTTGTTCATACTTACACATGCATGGCTTAATCTTTGAGACAAGCATATGACTACTGGCAGGATCAACCAGGTAGCATTCCTCATCGAAGCCGACGTCGCATGAGCCCGGCCAGCCCGCGAGGGCGAAGATGGATTCAAGGTGAGCGCGACCGTCGTTTGCAGGGAGCGTCGTACGGGGAAGATAGGAGACGATGAAGGACCCATGCCTACTGCGTCTACCACATCCGAGAATCCGGGCCGCCGCTTGCGGACCACGACATCGCACGATGAAGCGAGGGAGGCATGGGACGCGATGACGGCCTTTCGATTCGCCCCGCGCACTAAATACGAGGGGCGAAAGGCGATCGATAAAACTTGATAATGCATGCCGCACAGGAAACTGACTTGGAGCAAGCCTATATTGCGCTTGCCCCACGACAGAGATGGCAGGCGGGTCAGGACGTCGCTGCTCGAGCAGGGATGCAACCTAACAGCACGTGCCGAACACAACTCATGCGTCGTGCATCCAAATGCTCCGTCGATGCACGCCCAGAACCGGCCCCAACGCCCAGCAATAGATGTCGTGCGCTGCTACCCATGCGGACGTTGCAAGGCTGAAGCAAGTCCCGCATGACACGATAGCCCGCCCTTGGGTGGAGCAGAGGAGATGAAGGCACGCTGAGTGATGATAGGCGGATTTACACGCCTATATCAATATATTTTGCCCATATTTTAGCCTAGTTTTGAGAACAAATTATATATTTCATGCACTTTTAGTCCTTTTTCCTGTAAATGAGCTAACGAACATGATTAGAAAAGTTTCAGGTATAAATGATGAAAAATACAACATTTTATGGCTTACTTGATGCAAAAGAAAGCTCACGAACGAAGGAGAAGGAAGTGGGACGCCTAAAGGACCAAAACTGCTGCATGGAATATCTGTCCCGGGCTAAAACAACATTTCTGAAGACTTTGGGGACTTACAGACACAAAGCTGGATTTTGACAAAGATACATTAACCTAGTACAATTAGGTTATGTATTTCATTAGTTTATTTGGATTATGATAATGTTACCTTAACCTAGCACATTTGGGTTAAGTGTTCCATAGGCCTAGTAGGATTTGGTTATTTATTTCATTAGCATAGTAGGAGTAGGATAGGAGTATTATAAATACCCTATCATGCTAGAGATTTCTATACATTCCTCCTTTAGTGGAGAGAATACATTCCTCCCTTAGTGGAGAGAATACATTCCTCCCTTAGTGGAGAGAATTCATTCCTCTCTTAACAATTCATCTTTCTATTCTTCACTTAATTCAACAATTAATTTTCTTCCATCCCTCTCATCTTCCACTACAAACACTTCTAATCTACTCTTCTAGTCATAAAATCCACAGCAAGAGAATCGTTACTTTTGCTAAGGAATTCACGCCTCACGCCTACCACTTGTGCTACACGAAAATCATCAATCTTGTGGTATAATAACAACAATGCAAATTGTGATTTCCTTCGCATTCATGGGTAACTAAACTTCTCTGTTGGGGTTATGGAAGCCGAATGAGTTACTATCTATTGCTGTGAGTTTGTGAGTTCGAGACACGTATATTGCTTATAACATTATTCTCTTCATCTTAATCCACATTCGTTGCGGTTGCAAACGCAAGAATATGCCAGTATAACATTTAACTTGTTCGATAGAAAGGTTATTTGTCTGGAAAAGAGATAATGTCAAGGTAGTAGGACACCCTTTCCTATTAAAAAGCTAGTGCCGTAACTGGACTAACCTCTTGGAGAATTCGTACCGTTAGACACGCTTTAAGCTCGAGAGAGTTAAAGTGAAATAGTCCTTGTTTAGGTCGAGAGATGCTTGGATTTACCATCGACTACAATTCTCTATAAGCAATTGCATGTCAGAATTCTACACACTCATAGCCAATAGAGACGTATACCTCAGAAGGTGGACATAACCCCAATGCTTCAATTCTCATTGTTTACAACTCACGTAACAATCTCTCTCTCTTTTTACTTTATTATTTTCAGCCTTTGTTTACATTACTTGCACGACATTACAATCCCATCTTCTTACGAGACTCGCACCAAAAGTTTAGTAATTTTGCTTACTTGTTGGCCAAGCTATTCCCTGTGGGATCGACACCCAACCCAGGTTGGGTTCTATATTTGCTAACAACCGTTTTACACTACTACAAGAGCTGTAGATTGAGCATTATCAAAAATTGGCGCCGTTGCCGGGGAATACGAGTGTCAATCAAGTTCGTGATAATTACTAGACCCTTTGGTCAAAGATTCTCGTACTTTTACGTTTAGTTTTTGTTTTTGTTTATTGCAGGTTTTTACTTTAGTGCATTCCCCATACTAGATGTTCTGGTCAACCGTTATTACCAATCAATCCTGAACCACAACGAATTAGAAGAATGGAAGCACAAGCTGAAATCGACAGGATGGCTGCTCAACACGAGCAAGCAAGATTAGCTGCTCTTGCCGCTGCTCAAGTCCAACAACAAAACATTGATAATCCTGGGCGAGCAACAAATCCTGACGATGAAGATTTAGGTGATGACGAGTTGATAAACCCAAGGCATGTTGCTAAAACTACAACACTTGCCAACAGAAGAGGTCGACAAGCCCGGTATAGGTATGATCGCCAACCTTTGCAGCCAGCTTTCGACGATGATGATGATGATATTGATAGTTTCGGAGCCACTGGAGCTATAATTCCACCACCATTAGCGCCCGGAGCCAAGTTCAACATCACAAGCACCATGATTCAGTTATTGCAACTCAAGGGATTATTTGGTTGAATAGTAGGCGACGATCCGAATATGCATCTCATCAACTTTATTTATACATGCAAGTCTTTTGACAATCCTGGTGTTGGTCAGAATGCTATTAGATTATGTCTATTTCCATTGTCTCTATCTGGGGAGGCAACACTATGGTTGAATGGGCTGACTCCTGATTCAATTACAAATTGGAGGCAATTGAGAGACGCTTTCCTAGAAAGATTCTTTCCGCCATCCAAAAGAGCACAATTGAGAGATGAAATCAGCAACTTCCGCCAGCTTCCCACTGAAGCTCTTCATGAAACATGGGAGAGGTTCGAGACAAAGCTAGCAAGATGCCCAAACCATCACATGACTAATGTTCACCTAATGGAGATCTTGTATAGAGCCTTGAATTCAATAACTAAACCAGTGGTGGATAATGCAGATGGAGGTTCTTTCATGGACCTCACCTTTGGTCAAGCAAGCAATATGCTAGATCGCATGACGAAACAAAGTAGAGCTTGGCATACCAGGGATTCTAAGGTAGCAAGCCCCACTTTATCTATTGGCATGACTGCAAACCAAAGAAGAACAGAAGAAGAACGTGATCAAGACATGGCGCACATGAAAACACAAATGGATCTTCTGACAAAGCATTTATTATCAGGGAAGACCGAAAAAGTGAAAGTTGTGATGCTAAAAGGAAGAGACGAATCTGATTCTAAAGAGGATGCCAACTACTTGAACAATCAGGGAGGTTTTCGTGGGAATGCCCAAGGAAACCAAGGTCGGAACTATTATGATAAATCTGGAAGCAAAGACCAAGGTAGTTGGAAGAAAAACAATGAAAACAGTGGTTTGTACATTCCCCCTGGTAGACGTGATACCACCACATCTAATTCTGGAAGTATGGAAGACATGATGGCTAAGTTATTGAAAGGAGTGGAAGCAATGAGCGCGGGAGTTACGTAGGTGATTAATGATTTGTTCTCTATGAAGCAATTAGTTGATTCTCATTCCACTTCTATCAAGCAAATAGAGTAGAAATTGATTAAACTTTCAGCAGCATTCAATCAAAGAAAGGCTGGCACCTTACCGAGCGATACTGTGCAAAATCCAAGGAATGATGGGTCATGCATGGCCATCACTACCAGAAGTGGTAAGGTGATGGAAACTTCAGCAAAAGACAAGCAAGTGGTTGACGAAGTTGCGGATAAGGATAACAACGCGAAACGTGAGGAGTCCACGGATGACGTTACTAACGTCACTCCCAACGACGTGCAAACTGAAAAAGTGGAAAAATGGAAGCAAGAGGAGAAGAAAGCCACGGAGAGAACACTTCCATACCCACCACCACCTTTTCCCCAAAGATTGAAGAAGGTGGCGGATGACACTAAGTTCTACAAATTTATGACTATGTTGAAGCAGCTAACCATCAATGTTCCATTAGTGGAGGCACTTGAACAAATACCTGGGTATGCGAAGTTTATGAAAGATCTTTTGACAAATAAGAGGGCAGAAAGTTATGAGCTGAAGGATGATGTACATCATTGTAGTGAAATTGCTACCCGATCGATAGTTCAGAAGAAGGCCGACCCCGGAGCTTTCACTACTCCTTGCACCGTCAGATCTTTGAACTTTGCCAAAGCACTATGTGACTTAGGATCCAGCATCAACTTGATGCCATTATCTATCTACAAGAAGTTGGGGTTAGGAGATCCTACACCAACTAATATGAGGCTTGTCATGGCGGATATGTCGGTAAAACGACCTGTTGGTATTCTATGTGACGTATTGGTAAAGGTTTCTTCATTCATCTTTCCGACAGACTTTGTTATTTTGGATTGTGAAGCAGACTCAGAAGTTCCCATAATCTTAGGGCGCCCTTTCCTTGCTACAGGAAGTGTGCTCATTGATTTAAGGGCTAATGAACTTTCATTCCGAATAAATGACGAAGTGGTTCGTTTTGATGTTTGCAAATCAATGAAGCAACCCAAAGATCTGAGTGTATTTTCTGTGGCTGATGTTGTCTTTGATGATGAGAAAGAACGACTTGAAGAAGAGCAAATTCTTGATGATCCTTTGGAGGTTTTGCTGATGAAAGGAGAGAATGAGGATGCTGAAATTTCTAAATAAGCTATTTGTGCTCTATCAGGATTAGGGACATATCGCTATACTCCCAAGAAGCTGGATCTTGATCTCAAGAATCGACTCACACCACCAGCTAAGCCATCTATTGAAGAACCACCCACACTAGAATTGAAGGAGTTGCCAAGCCATTTGAAGTACACATTCTTAGGAAGCGGAAACACTCTTCCAGTCATAGTGGCAGCCGATTTGGGTGAGCAACAAGTTGCAGCTCTTATTGCAATCTTACGCAAGCATATTAGAGCCATTGGATGGACCATTGCGGATATTATTGGTATTCCACCTGGGATTTGCACACATAAAATTCAGCTTCAAGAAAAGTGCAAACCCACCATTGAACATCAAAGGCGTTTAAACCCATCTATGCAAGAAGTGGTGAAGAAGGAGATTATCAAGTGGTTAGACGCAGGAGTTGTATATCCTATCTCTGATAGCACATGGGTAAGTCCTATATAATGTGTTCCCAAGAAAGGAGGTATGACGGTGGTCGCAAATGCGAAGAATGAGCTTATTCCACTCAGGCCCGTTACTGGATGGAGAGTATGCATGGACTACCGCAAGATGAATTCTTGGACGCTCAAAGATCACTTCCCCATGCCATTTTTGGACCAAATGCTAGATCGATTAGCGGGGAAAGGATGGTTTTGCTTCTTGGATGGTTATTCAGGTTATAATCAGATTTGTATTGCTCCCGAAGACCAAGAGAAGACAACGTTTACATGCCCATATGGTACGTTTGCCTTCAAACGTATGCCATTCGGGTTATGTAACGCACCAGCCACCTTTCAACGTTGATGATGTCTATTTTCTCTGATATGGTTGAAGACACTTTGGAGGTATTTATGGACGACTTTTCAGTTGTGGTGAGTCTTTTAAAGCGTGTTTGGAAAACTTGAGCATGGCATTACAAAGATGTGTAGAGTTCAACCTTGTGCTGAATTGGGAGAAGTGCCACTTCATGGTAAAATAAGGAATCATTCTTGGGCACAAGATCTCTGAAAGAGGAATAGAGGTTGATCGAGCAAAAATAGAGGTAATTGAGAAGCTACCGCTCCAATTTCGGTGAAGGGAGTTCGTAGTTTTCTTGGCCATGCTGGGTTCTATCGTAGATTCATCAAAGACTTTTCCAAAATTTCTAGTCCATTGTGCAAACTATTGGAGAAAGATGCAAAGTTTGACTTTAATGACGATTGCTTAAAGGCATTCGAATGCCTTAAAGGAAAACTCATTGAAGCCCCTATCATGGTAGCACCAGATTGGACGCTCCCATTCAAAGTCATGTGTGATGCTAGTGATGTAGCCGTTGGTGTTGTTCTTGGACAGAGAAAGGAGAAACTATTTCATCCTATCTACTATGCGAGTAAGGTCCTAAATGAAGCCCAAAGGAACTACATTGTTACTGAACAAGAGCTCCTAGCGGTTATGTATGCGTTCGAGAAGTTTTGTGCCTACCTATTGTGTACTAAGGTGATCGTCCATACACACCATGCAGCTCTTAGGTATCTAATGACAAAGAAGGATGCAAA
This sequence comes from Capsicum baccatum var. pendulum, assembly GCA_030864225.1. Taxonomy (NCBI): domain Eukaryota; kingdom Viridiplantae; phylum Streptophyta; class Magnoliopsida; order Solanales; family Solanaceae; genus Capsicum; species Capsicum baccatum. The sequence continues at coordinate 279,143,137 of CM061561.1, read as the reverse complement.
ACCAAGGTTGATTCGATGGGTATTGCTGCTGCAAGAGTTCGATTTTCAGGTCAAGAAAATTCATCTTTCTATTCTTCACTTAATTCAACAATTAATTCTCTTCCATCCCTCTCATATTCCACTACAAACACTTCTAATCTACTCTTCTAGTCTTAAAATCCACAACAAGAGAATCGTTACTTTTGCTACCCGAGAGGGAGCAGACGGATTCAAGGCGAGCGCGACCGTCATTTGCAAGGAGCGTCGTACGGGGCAGATAGGAGACGATGAAGGCCCCATGCCCACTGCGTCTACCACATCCGAGAATTCGGGCCGCCGCTCGCGGACCACGACATCATACGACGAAGCAAGGGAGGCATGGGACGCGAGGGTGGCCTTTCGATTAACCCCACGCACGAAATACGAGGGGCGAAAGGCGATCGATAAAACTTGATAATGCATGCAGCACAGGAAACCGACTTTGAGCAAGCCTATATTGCGCTTGCCCCGTGACTGAGATGGAAGGCGGTTCAGGACGTCGCTGCTCGAGCAGGGATTCAACCTAACAGCACGTGCCAAACACAACTCACGCGCCGTGTGTCGAAATGCTCCGTTGATGCACGCCCAGCACCGGCCCCAACACCCAGCAGTAGATGCCGTACGCTGCTGCCCATACGGACATTGCAAGGTTGAAGAAAGTCCTGCTTGACACGATAGCCCGCCCTTAGGGGGAGCAGAGGAAATGAAGGCACGCCGAGGCTCATGCACGAGTGCCGCCCACGCCGGCCTCCAGCGCTCGCCGCGGATTGGGCTCGGCCGCATGCGTACAGCGCCTGAAGCTTGCCCCGAGAGCAGCATCCAGTA
>CM061561.1:279132294-279134794 GCA_030864225.1 Capsicum baccatum var. pendulum | reverse complement strand
AGGCACGCCGAGGCTCATGAACGGGCGTCGCCCACGCCGGCCGCCGGCGCTCTCCGCGGATTGGGCTCGGCCGCATGCGTGCAGCACCTGGAGCTTGACCCGAGAGTAGCATCCAGTACTCGCCGCTCACACGAAGGCATCGCCTCGTCCGAAGTCTAGCGCCAGCAGCCCCGTCGTAGACGACGCCACCGATAACCGACACTAGCATACAATGAAGCGTGGCCGACGTTGCTACACGGGCACGGACGGCTCGCACGGACTAGCCATGCATGCTTCCATGCGCCCATGCTGCACGTCTTCATGGCCACTGAGCGCCTGTGCCAACTACCGACAGTCTCCTTAAAGTGCCTTCAACACCTCTACCCCCCTTATATATGCTTAAAAAAAACCCAAGTGACAGGAGTAGATATGATTTTACCAGAGAATCATACTAGACATATGCGGAACCGGACTGAACGTTTTGATGTGAGACGGAGCCTGTGCACTCAAAAAAAGATCGCGTAATTTGTAAATGATAATTTTCGTTGAAAAAATATTTTTTTTTACAAATATCATTTATTAAAATTGAAAAAATATGTAAAAATAATCAAAAATAGAAAAAATATTTATAAAAATATGAAAAAATTAGGAAAATATTCTTAGCGCATGAACTAACCTTAAACCAACAATCGAATGCATATTTGTACGCATAAAGTAACGATATAAAATATTTAAATTTAAGGAAATTAAATAAAAATTTTAGAAAAATATAAAAATAAGTAACAAGCCCAAAATATGCATATTAGAATGAAGTAGCCTTAAACCAACAATTGAGTGCGTATTTGTACGAATGACGTAATGATATAAAATATTTAAATTTAAGGATATTAAATAAAAATTTGAAAAAAAAGGCGATGGGACATTATGAAAACCGCCATGACATATGAGGTAGAATTGACATATATTTAAAATAAAAAATTAGAGCGGATATGTAGAGAAATGAGTGTGCAATGGTGACGAGGATCGAGGAACGTCAGGAAAATATTAGGATTATCGAACGTAGGTTTACGCTCTTTTGATTTTGCCACGGTGCGTTGTGCCGTGGTGTCATGGTGCCATGGTGCCTTGGCGCCACGGTGCCATGGCGCCACGGTGCCTGGGTGCCATGGTGCCACGATGCCTTGGTGCCACGGCGCCACGGTGCCTTGGTGTCATGGCGCCATGCTGCCTTGGTGTCACGGCGCCATGCTGCCACGGTGCCTCGGTGCCACGGTGCCATGGTGCCACGGTGCCTTGGTGCCCTGGTGCTATGCTGCCATGGGGCCACGGTGCCTTGGTGCCATGGTGCCATGGTGCCTTGGTGCCACAGTGCCATGGTTCAATGGTGCCTTAGTGCCCTGGTGCCGCGGTGCCACGGTGCCACGATGCCATAGTGCCATGGTGTCACGGTGCCTAGGTGCCATGATGCATTGGTGCCACGGTGCCGTGGTGCCATGGTGCCTGGGTGCCATAGTGCCACGGTGCCATGGTGCCTGTGTGCCATGGTGCCACGCCACCTTGGTGCCACGGTGCCTTGGTGCCAAGGTGTCAGGCCGCCTTGGTGCCACGGTGCCATGGTTCCTTGGTGCCATGGTGCCTTGGTGCCATGGTTGCACGCCGACTTGGTGCCACGGTTCCTTGGTGCCATGGTGCCACGCCGCCTTGGTGCCACGGTGCCATGGCGCCACGGTGCCTTGGTGCCTTGCTGTCATGGTGCCCTGGTGCCCTGGTGCATTGGTGCCCTGGTGTCATGGTGCCACGCCGCCTTGGTGCCATGGTGACACGCCGCCTTGGTGCTACGGTGCCTTGGTGCCATTGTGCCCTGGTGCCATGGCGCCACGGTGCCAAGCTGCCCTGGTGCCTTGGTGCCATGGTGCAGGTATTCAAGGCGAGCGCCACCGTCATTTGCAATGAGCGTCATACGGGGCAGTCGATGAAGGCCCCATGCCCACTGCGTCTACCGCATCCGAGTATCCCGACCGCCGCTCACGGACCACGACATCGCACGACGAAGCGAGGGAGGCATGGGACGCAAGGGCGGCCTATCGATTCGCCCCGCGTCGTGCGTCCAAATGCTCCGTCGATGCACGCCCAGCACCGGCCCCAACGCCCAGAAATAGATATCGTACGCTGCTGCCAATGCGGATGTTGCAAGGCTGAAGCAAGTCCCACTTGACATGATAGCCCACCCTTGGGGGGAGCAGAGAAGATGAAGGCACGCCGAGGCTCATGCACGGGCACTGCCCAGGCCGGCCGCCGGCGCTCGCCGCGGATTGGGCTCGGCCTCATTCGTGCAGCGCCTGGAGCTTGCCCCGAAAGCAGCATCCAGTACTCGCCGCTCGCACGAAGGCACCGCCTCGTCCGAAGTCTAGCGCCAGCACCCCCGTCGTGGACGACGCCACCAATAACCGACACGAGCGTACAATGAAGCGCGACCGACGTTGCTACATGGGCATGGACGCCTCGTACGGACTAGCCATGC
>CM061561.1:279119794-279127294 GCA_030864225.1 Capsicum baccatum var. pendulum | reverse complement strand
CTAAGTTCCATAAGCACGTCAATGATTTTCTCCGTTTAAGGCCACAGTCTCTAAATAGACTTCCATATAGTGCCCCAATCTAACACTTGAACACTTGAAAAAAAGTTTTGGTAGTAATTAAATCAAGTCGTATGTCATTTTATGTGAACATTACTAGTACATGTAAAATGTGGGGTGTTACATCCTCCCCCCCTTAGGAAGATTCGTCCCGAATGTTAACATAACCGTATAGTCTAGGCAGGTTTGAATTTCTGGTCACACAACTGTTAATAACATAACTAGTATTCAAACACATACCTATTAATGTTCCTCCTCTGTATCTTTTGGTCCCTCCTTGTCTTCAAATAGATGAGGGTATTTGGATGTCATTACTTCCTCCGGTTCCCACGTTATTTCTTCTACTTGGTTGTTTCTCCAGAGTACCTTTACTGATGCAATTTCTTTGTTCCTTAACTTTTTAATTTGGCGATCTAGAATAGCAACCGGTACCTCTTCATAAGTAAGATCCTCTGTGACCTGTACATCTTCTATAGGAGTGATACGAGAGGGGTCACCTATGCATTTTCGAAGCATTGACACATGAAACACTGGATGAACCATTGAAAGTTCCTGGGGTAGCTCTAATTCATATGCAACTTGTCCAACCCTCTTAGTAATCTTATATGGCCCTATGTAACGTGGGCTTAGTTTCCCTTTCTTACCAAATCTCATAACCCCTTTCATCGGTGATACCTTTAAAAATACCCAATCTCCAATAGAGAATTCCAGCCCTCTTCTCCGCATATCTGCATATGATTTATGACGACTTTGGGCTGTTTTTAGTCGTTGTTGTATCACCTTAACTTTTTCCATGGCTTGTTGGACTAAATCTGGCCCGAGCAAGGTGGTTTCACCCACTTCGAACCAACCAATTGGTGACCTACATTTCCTCCCATACAAAGCTTCGTAAGGCGCCATCTTGATGCTCGAATGGTAGCTGTTATTATAGGCAAATTCAATAAGGGGCAAGTGTTCTACCCAGCTACCTTTAAAATCTAATGCACAGGTTCGCAACATATCCTCAAGTGTTTGAATAGTACGCTTTGCTTGGCCGTCTGTTTAGGGATGGAAGGCTGTACTCAAATTCACTTGCGTCCCTAAACTCCTTTGAAAGGACTTCCAAAATTTTGCCGTGAATTGAGCTCCTCGATCAGATATAATAGAGAGTGGGACCCCATGTAGCCTAACTATCTCTTTGAGGTATAATTTGGCATATTCTTCAGCTGTATAATCACTTCTAACTGGCAGGAAGTGCGCTGACTTCATGAGTCTATCAACTATCACCCATATGGAGTCAAACTTATTAACTGAACGAGGCAAACCAGTTACAAAATCCATATTAGTCATATCCCACTTCCAAGTTGGAATCTCTATACATTGCATATAACCACCTGGCTTTTGGTGCTCTACTTTGACTTGTTGACAAGTAGGACATTGAGCCACAAACTCTGCAAGGTCCTTTTTCATGCCTCCCCACCAAAACACTCCCTTTAGGTCATGATACATCTTAGTAGATCCTGGGTGGATGGAATATCTTGAATGATGGGCTTCTTCCATTATTCTCTTTCTGAGTCTGTTAACATCAGGAACACACAATCTATTTTGGCAATAAAGTACTCCATCTTGTGTAAGCCTAAACTCCTTCATTATACCTTGACTTACTTTCTCCTTATGGCATTGTAGAATAGGATCATAATACTGTTTTTCTTTCACTTCCCTTATCAATGAAGAATCGGTAGCATTATGTACAATAATGTCCTTTCTTGGAGTTTCGAGTAGACGAACACCCAGATTGGCTAGTTGACGCAGATCCTTAGCCATGCCTTGCTTTACCCCTTTCTGATCACTGGTACCCATGAGTGTCTTACGACTTAGAGCATCAGCCACCACATTTGCTTTCCCTGGATGGTATAATATATCAATATCATAATCCTTTATTAACTCTAGCCACCTCCGCTGCCTCAAATTTAGATCTTTCTGCTTGAAAATATACTGTAAACTCTTATGATCTGTATATATGTCCACGTGCACCCCATACAAATAGTGGCGCCATATCTTTAAAGCAAATACAACCGCTGCTAGCTCAAGATCATGTGTTGGGTAGTTTTTCTCGTGTGGTCTCAATTGTCTCGAGGCATAAGCAATCACCTTACCATGTTGTGTTAGTACACACCCCAAACCAACTCCGGAAGCATCACAATACACTGCATATCCCTCTGAGCCTTCTGGAAGCACTAGCACAGGTACTGAGGTTAGCCTGCTTTTCAACTCTTGGAAGCTCCTTTCACATGCATCATTCCATTGGAATTTGGTTTCCTTGTGAGTTAACTTAGTAAGAGGTGCAGACATAGAAGAAAAACCTTCAACAAACCTTCTGTAATAACCTGCCAATCCAAGGAAGCTTCGAACTTCTGTAGGTGTCGTTGGCCTTGGCCAATCTTTCACAGCCTCTATCTTTTGTGAATCCACCCTTATTCCTTCATCCGATACAATATGGCCCAAAAATTCCACTGATTTTAACCAAAATTCACATTTGGAAAACTTAGCATACAACCGGCGATCACGGAGAACTTGTAGTACTAGTCGTAAATGATTTGCGTGGTCCTTTTCTGACCTTGAATACACCAGAATATCATCTATAAATACTATCACGAACACATCCAGGAAAGGCTTGAATACCCTATTCATCAAATCCATAAAAACTGCTGGTGCATTCGTTAGCCCAAACGACATAACAAGAAATTCAAAGTGACCATATCTGGTTCGGAAAGCTGTCTTAGGTATATCTTTTTCCTGCACTCTCACCTGATGATAACCTGATCTCAAATCGATCTTTGAAAAGTATTTGGCACCCTGTAACTGATCAAACAAGTCATCAATTCTGGGGAGGGGATATTTATTCTTAATTGTCACCCTATTCAGTTGTCGGTAGTCAATACACATCCTCAATGTGCCATCCTTTTTACGCACAAATAAAACTGGTGCACCCCAAGGGGACACACTAGGTCTTATAAAACCCTTTTCTAACAAGTCTTTCAGTTGCTCCTTTAATTCACGTAATTCTGCCGGGGCCATTCTATATGGAGGAATAGAGATAGGCTCGGTGCCTGGTAATAAGTCAATACCAAAATCTATTTCTCGTTCTGGAGGCAAACCAGGGAGTTCCTCAGGAAAGACATCAATAAATTCATTCACTATTGGAACAGACTGGATAGTTGGTGATTCTGCCTCCATGTCTCTCACTCTAACGAGATGACATATATATCCCTTTGATATCATTTTTCTGGCTTTAAAATAAGAGATAAACCTCCCTTTTGGTGCCCCAATATTGCCTTCCCATTCAAGGACTGCTTCATTTGGAAAGTGAAAGTACATCCTCTTGGTTCGGCAGTCAACGGTGGCATAGCAAGAAGCCAACCAATCCATACCCATTATAACATCAAATTCTACCATTCCTAACTCGATAAGATCAGCTAATGTATCTCGGTCGCAGACAGTCACTATGCAGTCACAATAGACTCTTCTAACTATAATTGACTCCCCAGTTGGTGTAGACACCGCAAGTGGTTTATTCAATAATTTAGGTGTTCTACCAAGCTTCCCAGCAACTAATGGAGTAATATATGACAATGTAGAACCAGGGTCAATTAATGCATACACTTTATATGAGAAGATAGACAATGTACCTATAACCACATCGGGTGAAGCTTCCAGGTTCTGTCGAGTCCCTAGAGCATATGTGCGATTTTGGGCCACGCTGGAACTAGCTGCCCCTCTAATACCTCTGCCGCGACCTATGGGAAATTGCTCACCTCTACCTGATGGAGGCACTGATGATGATGATACAACAGCTGATCTAGTAGGTTGTGCCATATCACCCCTGCGTCTTCTTGGGCAATCTTTTATTACATGCCCTGGCATACCACACCAATAACAAACATCCGTTCCCCTGCGACACGCACCTATATGATATCTCCCACATTGTCTGCAAGGCTGCCTAGGAGGCATTTGCTGGCTTCCCGAATATCCTGTTGTCCGTGTACCTTGGCCCTCACTTCTCTGCCCAAATTGATCATTTCTAGACCCTTGAAGTAGTGGTGGAGCACTAGCTGTAGAGTAAGAGGATGATGGCCTGGGTGGCCTATGAGAAAATCGTGGCCTAAACTCACCCTGGGGTGGTGTAAACTGTCCTGTAGATCTGGCCCTCTTGAATTGCCCCCTTTCTATTTCTTGTGCCCTCCTTCTTTGTCTCTGATCCTCCAGTTTCTGTGCAAAAGCTTGCATCCTCGCTATATCCATGTCTTTATTTAAAGAGGCAATGGTACAATCTCTAACCAAATATGAATCCAACCTATCGACATACCGATGGACTCTATCTGCCATAGTAGGAACAACATTAGGAGCGTACCTGGCCAGAGAATTAAATTTAAGACTATATTCCCTCACGCTCATATTCCCCTGATGGAGGTTCAGGAACTGATCTGCACGGGCCTCTCGGATCTCTAATGGCAAGTAATGATCAAGAAAGGCCATTTTGAACTCCCCCCAAGTAGTTGGAGGTGTATCTATGCCTTTGGAATGCTTCCAGGCTTCGTACCACAGTATAGCCACACCCTTCAATCTATATATTGCCAACTCAGCAGCTTCCGAACCACTTACATGCATAACATCTAAGGTGCGTTGGATCTGATCAATAAAATCCTGTGGATCTTCATTTGGATCTGTCCCAGTGAATGATGGAGGGTCTAAGTTGAGGAAATCACGTATTCTCGTACTGGCTGCCCTACCTGCACCAACTGCACCTGCAACTGGGCCTTCTTGTCTTTGACCTTGGCCAGCAACTATACAAGTCAACAGTTGAACTGCATTTCTCAAATCCTGCACAGAAGCATCAACAGGTGGTTCTCGGGGGTTTTCACTACTTCCTGGTGCATCAACAGATGGAGGGGTTGGAGATGTCTGTGATAGAGACTCATCTAGAGCCTCACTCTGTCGTCTCGCCCGATTGGGTATACCAACTACCACTTCTACTTCCTTTCCTTTACCTTTACTCTTCCTTGTCTCTGGCATACTTACTGTACAAAATAATTCAGGGATTAGACATGGTACACTTATAATATTTGGCTCTATGGCACGATCTAAAGAATGAAAAGAAGTGATAACTCCTAAATGCCACGTAGCCTCTTGTTTATAAATGTGGTGCACAACACATCGATAAACATGATTCTACATAGACACGGCTTTGTAGACTCCCTAGGACAAACCGCTCTGATACCACTTCTGTCACGCCCCAAATCCTATTAAGGCGGACTGGCACCCGTTGCCGGTAAGGCTCGGGAGAACCAACCTGTAGCAATACATTACCTATGAACATTATAAGTTACTTTTATACTAAATATGCCCTCAAAAGATAAATGGAACTAGCAAGCCAAAAGATGTTGTATGACTAGGCCGTTGGAGCCACAATGTCTACGATACGATACATGACCATACTATACTTTACATAGTCTACAAAGCCTCTAGACAAGAAATATTATCTTATAAGGGTCGATACAGGCCCCGCCTCATGATAAGATACTATACAATGCAAAAAGATATGATAAGACTCAAAGCCCCGAAGCAACCTGGAGCTCAGTGACTGCAGTTGATATCCTGTACTCTTACTGGGGAGGTTTATTAGCTTCTGCACCTGCAGCATGGAATGCAGGTCCCCCAACAGGGACGTCAGTACGAAATAATGTACTGAATATGTAAGGCAACATGTACTATATATGAGATAAAAGCTCAAATGAAACCATACACTGCTGTAAGGTAAAAGACCACCTTTATGAATATTGTGGAGTCATGCATCTTATAACAATTATGTTACTTTACTCTTATCACTTGTATAATCTGTGCACATCATGTATTACAAATGACCAGCTGATCAGTGGTAAATATATATCAGGATCGACCCATGCTAGGCTTTCCTTTCGCCCCTGGGATACCCCCTGTAATACTGGGATTGACCCATGCTAGGTGATTCTTTCACCCCTGGGATACCACCCAACAGAAACAACTATATACTTATATCTTCTTATTACTTTTGAGATGAATCTTTGGTGATCGTAACATTTGAGCTATAAGACTATAAGCATGACAAATGACAAGTATGTGACCATGTAACATCATATCACAATGAAAAGAGTGGGTTATACAATTAGTGAAACATGTGGGACATAAACAACGTATGAACTTTATTTAGATAAAAAGAAGACTCATATGTCATGGTATCCAATGTATGTATGCAGCAGTGACAATGCTCGAATCCGGACACACAAATACATGTGAAAGAGTGGAGTGGTTATATCGAAGTTTGTAAAGATCTCTATGTGCCAATAAAGACTTTGGATTCCATGCCAAATAATAAGAGATCGAATAGCCTTACATACCTCGACATATCAACTTGTTTTTACCTCGAAATGACTTCTTTTCTTCCAACTATTTATCTACAATATCATGTTTTAAAGCTAGTATTAGCAGCTAATCAATGCATCTGAACAGCCCAATCTCACAAAACACAACACTTTGGCAACAAACGTATAACCATCGACTCAATGGTGTTATTCCGACTTTCTCAATTCTAACTGTCTTCAACCAGTACACATTATCATATACATGATGTACACAGCCTATATCAGCTCTACAACATGCTGGCAACAGTCCATAACTACAACACAGAACCATTTTACAAAACGCTCAACTAAGAAGCACAACATCTCGTTGTCTCCCTACATTTCGTCGTTAACAATTCATACCTGTCCCAACTTTGAACCAGATGCTCCCAACATATATATACATCAATTAAACCTTAACATAGTCACAAAATATCTCAAAACACAGGGGGGGAAACGTGAAACATCAGCCCCCTCATCAAAACAGTCCAATACCATTTTGGAAGCACATAAGATCATATAAGGATACTTGTTTCCAAAGAACTAGCAAAACAGTCCAGCAACCTTGGCAACCATATACACACTATAACATATTAATAACCTCAACTTTATATCATATCAAAGTCAAAAATCAGGGTAAGAATCGTTCCAAAGCCAAGAAAATCAAACAACAACTTTCAGGACACAAGCTGTCCAGAAATTCCTGCATAGTACACCAGCCAACTTATCTTGTTTTCCATGGAAAATTCATATCAAGTATATGGTTATTTTTACATACCTTAACTCCCAAGGTGTAAGTCTAATTCAAGAACTCAAAAAATTAGCCTTTGGTTGCCTTCCAAGGTGAAGAAATGCCAAGAGAAACTTAGAGAGAAAAGCTGAAATTTTTGGGCTGTTATTAGTTAATCCTAAGGAGCTCGGTTTTGGTCCCTTTTTAAGGAGACCTTAGACCGAATTTCTCCTGATATTTTAAGCTGATTAACTCAAGTTGGTCAATTACCAATTTTCCCCTTTCACTTGGGCCTTT
>CM061561.1:279094794-279099794 GCA_030864225.1 Capsicum baccatum var. pendulum | reverse complement strand
TTTAAAATATACAATTAGAGCGGATATGTAGAGAAATGAGTGTGCAACGGTGACGAGGATCCAGGAACATCAGGATAATATTAGGATGATCGAACGTAGGTTTACGCTCTTTTGATTTTGCCACAGTGCATTGTGCCTTGGTGCCTTGGTGCCATGGTGCCAGGGTGCCTTGGTGCCAGGGTGCCACGGCACCACGGTGCCTGGGTGCCATGGTGCCACGGCACCACGGTGCCTGGGTGCCATGGTGCCACGATGCCTTGGCGCCATGCTGCCTTGGTGTCATGGCGCCATGCTGCCACGGTTGCCTCGGTGCCACGGTGCCATGGTACCACGGTGCCTTGGTACCACGACGCCATTGTGCCACGGTGCCTTGGTTCCATGGTGCTATGCTGCCACGGGGCCAAGGTGCCTTTGTGCCATGGTGCCACGGTGCCTTGGTGCCACGGGGCCATGGTTCCATGGTGCCTTAGTGCCCTGGTGCCGCGGTGCCACGGTGCCACGGTGCCATGGTGCCATTGTGTCATGGTGCCTTGGTGCCGCGATGCGTTGGTGCCATGGTGCCGCAATGCGTTGGTGCCATGGTGCCGCGGTGCCATGGTGCCTGGGTGCCATGGTGCCATGGTGCCTGGGTGCCATGGTGCCTGGGTGCCATGGTGCCACGCCACCTTGGTGCCACGGTGCCTTGGTGCCAAGGTGCCAGGCCGCCTTGGAGCCACGGTGCCATGGTTCCATGGTGCCTTGGTGCCCTGGTGCCATGGTTGCACGCCGACTTGGTGCCACGGTGCCTTGGTGCCATGGTGCCACGCTGCCTTGGTGCCACAGTGCCATGGCGCCACGGTGCCTTGGTGCCTTGCTTTTATGGTGCCCTGGTGCCTTGGTGCCCTGGTGCCATGGTGCCACGCCGCCTTAGTGCCATGGTGCCACGCCGCCTTGGTGCTACGGTGGCATGGCACCACAGTGCCTTGGTGCCATGGTGCCCTGGTGCCATGGCGCTACGGTGTCAAGCTGCCCTGGTGCCTTGGTGCCATGGTGCAGGGATTCAAGGCGAGCGCGACCGTCATTTGCATGGAGCGTCGTACGGGGCAGATAGGAGTCGATGAAGGCCCCATGCCCACTGCGTCTACCGCATCCGAGTATCCCGACTGCCGCCCACGGACCACGACATCGCACGACGAAGCGAGGGAGGCGTGGGACGCAAGGGCAGTCTATCGATTCGCCCCACGCACGAAATGCGAAGGGCGAAAGGCGATCGATAAAACTTGATAATGCATGCAGCACAGGAAACCAACTTCAAGCAAGACTACATTGCGCTTGCCCCGCGACTGAGATGGCAGGCGGGTCAGGACGTCGCTGCTCTAGCAGGGATCCAACCTAACCGCACGTGCCGAACATAACTCACGCGCCGTGCGTCCAAATGCTCCATCGATGCATGCCCAGCACCGGCCCCAACGACCAGCAATAGATGCCGTGCGCTGCTGCCAATGCGGATGTTGCAAGGCTGAAGCAAGTCCTGCTTGACACGATAGCCCGTCCTTAGGGGGAGCAGAGGAGATGAAGGCACGCCGAGGCTCATGCACGGGCGCCGCCCACGCCGGCCGCCGGGCCCTCGCCGCGGATTGGGATCGGCCGCATTCGTGCAGCGCCTGGAGCTTGCCCCGAGAGCAGCATCCAGTACTCGCCGCTCGCACGAAGGCACCGCCTCGTTCGAAGTCTAGCGCCAGCAGCCCCGTCGTGGATGACGCCACCGATAACCGACACTAGCGTACAATGAAGCGCGACCGACGTTGCTACACTGGCACGGACAGCTCGCACGGACTAGCCATGCATGCTGCCATGCGCCCACGCTGCACGTCGACATGGCCACTGAGCGCCTATGCCAACTACCAATAGTCGCCTTGAAGTGCCTTCAACACCTCTACCCCCCTTATATATGCTTAAAAAAAAACCAAGTGACAGGAGTAGACATGATTTTGCCAGAGAATCATACCAGACATATGCGGAACCGAACTGCACGTTTTGATGTGAGACGGAGCCTGTGCACTTAAAAAAAGGTCGCGTAATTTGTGCATGATAATTTTTGTTGAAAAAATATTTTTTTTTACAAATATCATTTATTAAAATTGAAAAAATATGTAAAAATAAATCTAAAATAGAAAAAATATTTATAAAAATATGAAAAAATTAGGAAACTATTCTTAGCGCATGAACTAACCTTAAACCAACGATCGAGTGCATATTTGTATGCATAGCGTAACGATATAAAATATTTAAATTTAAGGAAATTAAATAAAAATTTTAGAAAAATATAAAAATAAGTAACAACCCCAAAATATGCATATTAGAATGAAGTAGCCTTAAACCAACAATTGAGTGGGTATTTGTACGAATGACATAACGATATAAAATATTTAAATTTAAGGATATTAAATAAAATTTGAAAAAAAGGCGACGGGACATTACGAAAACCACCACGACATATGAGGTATAATTAACATATATTTAAAATATACAATTAGAGCGGATATGTAGAGAAATGAGTGTGCAACGGTGACGAGGATCCAGGAACGTCAGGAAAATATAAGGATGATCGAACGTAGGTTTACGCTCTTTTGATTTTGCCACAGTGCATTGTGCCTTGGTGCCTTGGTGCCATGGTGCCAGGGTGCCTTGGTGCCAGGGTGCCACGGCACCACGGTGCCTGGGTGCCATGGTGCCACGGCACCACGGTGCCTGGGTGCCATGGTGCCACGATGCCTTGGCGCCATGCTGCCTTGGTGTCATGGCGCCATGCTGCCAACGGTGCCTCGGTGCCACGGTGCCATGGTACCACGGTGCCTTGGTGCCACGACGCCATTGTGCCACGGTGCCTTGGTGCCATGGTGCTATGCTGCCACGGGGCCAAGGTGCCTTTGTGCCATGGTGCCACGGTGCCTTGGTGCCACGGGGGCCATGGTTCCATGGTGCCTTAGTGCCCTGGTACCGCGGTTGCCACGGTGCCACGGTGCCATGGTGCCATTTTGTCATGGTGCCTTGGTGCCGCGATGCGTTGGTGCCATGGTGCCGCGGAGCCATGGTGCCTGGGTGCCATGGTGCCTGGGTGCCATGGTGCCACGCCACCTTGGTGCCACGGTGCCTTGGTGCCAAGGTGCCAGGCCGCCTTGGTGCCACGGTGCCATGGTTCCATGGTGCCTTGGTGCCCTGGTGCCATGGTTGCACGCCGACTTGGTGCCACGGTGCCTTGGTGCCATGGTGACACGCTGCCTTGGTGCCACAGTGCCATGGCGCCACGGTGCCTTGGTGCCTTGCTGTTATGGTGCCCTGGTGCCATGGTGCCACGCCGCCTTAGTGCCATGGTGCCACGCCGCCTTGGTGCTACGGTGGCATGGCGCCACAGTGCCTTGGTGCCATGGTGCCCTGGTGCCATGGCGCTACGGTGTCAAGCTGCCCTGGTGCCATGGTGCAGGGATTCAAGGCGGAGCGCGACCGTCATTTGCATGGAGCGTCGTACGGGGCAGATAGGAGTCGATGAAGGCCCCATGCCCACTGCGTCTACCGCATCCGAGTATCCCGATTGCCGCCCACGGACCACGACATCGCACGACGAAGCGAGGGAGGCGTGGGACGCAAGGGCAGTCTATCGATTCGCCCCACGCACGAAATGCGAAGGGCGAAAAGGCGATCGATAAAACTTGATAATGCATGCAGCACAGGAAACCAACTTCAAGCAAGACTACATTGCGCTTGCCCCGCGACTGAGATGGCAGGCGGGTCAGGACGTCGCTGCTCTAGCAGGGATCCAACCTAACCGCACGTGCCGAACATAACTCACGCGCCGTGCGTCCAAATGCTCGTCGATGCATGCCCAGCACCGGCCCCAACGCCCAGCAATAGATGTCGTGCGCTGCTGCCAATGCGGATGTTGCAAGGCTGAAGCAAGTCCTGCTTGACATGATAGTCCGCCCTTAGGGGAGCAGAGGAGATGAAGGCACGCCGAGGCTCATGCACGGGCGCCGCCCACGCCGGCCGCCGGCCCTCGCCGCGGATTGGGATCGGCCGCATTCGTGCAGCGCCTGGAGCTTGCCCTGAGAGCAGCATCCAGTACTCGCCGCTCGCACGAAGGCACCGCCTCGTCCGAAGTCTAGCGCCAGCAGCCCCATCGTGGACGACGCCACCGATAACCGACACGAGCGTACAATGAAGCGCGACCGACGTTGCTACACGGGCACGGACGCCTCGCACGGACTAGCCATGCATGCTGCCATGCGCCCACGCTGCACGCCGACATGTCCACTGAGCGCCTATGCCAACTACCGACAGTCGCGTTGAAGTGCCTTCAACACCTCTACCCCCCCCTTATATATGCTTAAAAAAAAAAAAACCAAGTGACAGGAGTAGACATGATTTTGCCAGAGAATCATACCAGACATATGCGGACCCGAATTGCACGTTTTGATGTGAGACGGAGCCTGTGCACTCACAAAAAGGTCGCGTAATTTGTAAATGATAATTTTCGTTGAGAAAATATTTTTTTTTAAAATATCATTTATTAAAATTGAAAAAATATGTAAAAATAAATCAAAAATAGAAAAAATATTTATAAAAATATGAAAAAATTAGGAAAATATTCTTAGTGCATGAACTAACCTTAAACCAACAATCGAGTGCATATTTGTACGTATAACGTAACGAAATAAAATATTTAAATTTAAGGATATTAAATAACAACAACAACAACAACAAACCCAGTGTATTCCCACCTAGTGGGGTCTGGGGGGGGGGGGTAAGATGTACGCAGTCCATACCTCTACCTCTGAAGAAGTAGAAAGGTTGTTTCCGATAGACCCCCGGCTCAATATAGGACATTAAATAAAAATTTAAAAAAAAATTAAAAATAAAAAACAACCCCAAAATATGCATGTTAGAATGAAGTAGCCTTAAACCAACAATTGAGTGCGTATTTGTACGAATGACGTAACGATATAAAATATTTAAATTTAAGG
>CM061561.1:279082413-279084913 GCA_030864225.1 Capsicum baccatum var. pendulum | reverse complement strand
AGGCCCCATGCCCACAGCATCTACCACATCCGAGAATCCGGGCCACCGTTCGCGGACCACGACATCGCACAACGAAGCGAGGGAGGCATGGGACGCGAGGGTGGCCTTTCGATTCGCCCCGCGCATGAAATACGAGGGGCAAAAGGCGATCGATAAAACTTGATAATGCATGCAACACAGGAAACCGACTTGGAGAAAGACTATATTGTGTTTGCCCCGCGACTGAGATGGCAAGCGGGTCAGGACGTCACTGCCCGAGCAGGGATGCAACCTAACTGCACGTTCCGAACACAACTCACGCGTCGTGCGTCCAAATGCTCCGTCGATGCATGCCTAGCACCGACCCCAATGCCCCACAATAGATGCTGTGCGCTGCTGCCCATGCAGACGTTGCAAGGCTGAAGCAAGAGGAGATGAAGGCACGCCGAGCCTCATGCACGGGCGCCGCCCACGCCGGCTGCCGACGCTCGCTGCGGATTCGGCTCGACCACATGCGTGCAGCGCCTGAATCTTGCCCCGAGTGTAGCATCCAGTACTCACCGCTCACACGAAGGAACCTCCTCGTCTGAAGTCTAGCGCCAGCAGCCCCGTCGTGGACGACGCCACCGATAACCGACACTAGCGTACAATGAAGCGCGATCGGCGTTGCTACACGGGCACGGACGGCTCGCACGGACTAGCCATGCATGCTGCCATGCGCCCACGCTGCACGCCGACATGGCCACTGAGCACCTATGCCAACTACCGACAGTCGCCTTGAAGTGCCTTCAACACCTCTACTCACGCATCGTGTGTCCAAATGCTCCGTCGATGCATGCCCAGCACCGGCCCCAACGCCCAACAATAGATGCCGTGCGCTGCTGCCCATGCGGACGTTGAAAGGATGAAGCAAGTCCCGCTTGACACGATAGCCCGCCCCTGGGGGGAGCAGAGGAGATGAAGGCACGCCGAGGTTCATGCACGGGCGCCGCCCACGCCGGCTGCCGGCGCACGCCGTGGATTGGGCTCGGCCGCATGCGTGCAGCGCCTGGAGCTTGCCCCGAGAGCAGCATCCAGTACTCGCCGCTCGCACGAAGGCACCGCCTCATCCGAAGTCTAGCGCCAGAAGCCCCGTCGTGGATGACGCCACCGATAACCGACACTAGCATACAATGAAGCGCGGCCGACGTTGCTACACGGGCACGGACGGCTCGCACGGACTAGCCATTCATGCTGCCATGCGCCCAGGCTGCACGTCGACATGGCCACTGAGTACCTATGCCAACTACCGACAGTCGCCTTGAAGTGCCTTCAACACCTCTACCCCGCTTATATATGCTTAAAAAAAAACCCAAGTGACAGGAGTAGACATGATTTTGCCAGAGAATCATACCAGACATATGCGGAACCGAACTGCACGTTTTAATGTGAGACGGAGCCTGTGCACTCAAAAAAAGGTCGCGTAATTTGTAAATGATAATTTTCATTGAAATTTTTTTTTTACAAATTTCATTTATTAAAATTGAAAAAATATGTAAAAATAAATCAAAAATAGAAAAAATATTTATAAAAATATGAAAAAATTAGGAAAATATTCTTAGAGCATGAACTAACCTTAAACCAACAATCGAGTGCATATTTGTACGGATAACAAAACGATATAAAATATTTAAATTTAAGAAAATTAAATAAAAATTTTATAAAAATATAAAAATACGTAACAACCCCAAAATATGCATATTAGAATGAAGTATCCTTAAACCAACAATTACGTGCGTATTTGTACGAATGACGTAATGATATAAAATATTTAAATTTAAGGATATTAAATAAAAATTTGAAAAAAAGCGATGGGACATTACGAAAACTGCCACGACATATGAGGTAAAATTGACATATATTTAAAATACAAAATTAGAGCGGATATGTAGAGAAATGAGTGTGCAACGGTGACGAGGATCGAGGAACGTCAGGAAAATATTAGGATGATCGAACGTAGGTTTACGCTCTTTTGATTTTGCCACGGTGCATTGTGCCATGGTGCCATGGTGCCTTGGTGCCATGGTGCCATGGTGCCTTGGTGCCACGGTGCCTGGGTGCAATGGTGCCATGATGCCTTGGTGCCACGGTGCCAGGGCGCCTTGGTGGCATGGCGCCATGCTGCCTTGGTTTCATGGCGCCATGCTGCCACGGTGCCTCGGTGCCATGGTGCCACGGTGCCTTGGTGCCACAGCGCCATTGTGCCACGGAGCCTTGGTGCCATGGTGCTATGCTGCCACGGGGCCACGGTGCCTTGGTTCCATGGTGCCACTGTGCCTTGGTGCCACAGTGCCATGGTTCCATGGTGCCTTAGTGCCCTGGTGCCGCGGTGCCACGATGCCACGGTGCCACGGTGCCATGGTTCCATGGTGTCACGGTGCCTTGGTGCCGCGATGAGTTGGTGCCATGGTGCCACGGTGCCATGGTGCCACGCCACCTTAGTGACCTGGTGTCTTGGTGCCCTGGTGCCATGGCGCCACGG
>CM061561.1:279052413-279069913 GCA_030864225.1 Capsicum baccatum var. pendulum | reverse complement strand
ATAGGATAGGTTGTGCATCGTTCGTGGCCTAGTTTTTCCAAGGCCTAGCCTTCCTCGATGCCTATTTGGGCATGAGAGATGCTCAATCCATAGCCTTATGCATCACTATTCCTAACTCACCAACTTTACCATACAATGCGTCCAAATCGTCAATTGAAATCAATCTCCTCGTTGAATACTTCTTGCACCTATTTTTGCTCAAAACAAATGAAAACGATTAGTACGCTGGGTTGCCTCCCACCAAGCGCCTTAGTTTTGGTCGTGGAACGACTCTTATTTTTGGATTTTCATTTATCAAAACAAAACAAGTACTAGAATGAAAGGAAAAATGATAAATGATAAAACAATAAAACAATGGGTCGCCTCCCATCTAGCGCCTTATTTATTGTCGTGGCTTGACATAGTAATCTCTAGTACTTAGACTTCGTCGAGATAAGTGATGGCCATGTCATTCATCGAGTCAAGAGGACCGATATAAGGCTTAACACGTTGGCCATTCACATTGAAGATAACACCATTATTGTCTTCCAATTCGACTACTCCAGACGAGTAGACTTGGATAACCTTAAATGGACCAGACCACTTAGATTTTAACTTACCTGGGAAGAGTTTTAATCTGGAATTGAAGAGTAGTACCATGGCACCTTTTTGGAAGTTTCGTCGAACAATCCGCTGATCATGATACTTCTTCATCCGCTCCTTATATAAATCCGATCGTTCATATGCATGGAGAGGGAATTCATCTAGTTCGTTCAGCTGCTCCAACCTCAGATTCTTCACATCATCCCAATTCAAGTTCAATTGCTTCAATGGCCACAATGCCTTGTGCTCGAGCTCAATGGGTAGATGACAAGCCTTCCCATAAACTAGCTGATAAGGTGACATACCAATGGGTGTCTTGAATACAGTCCTATACGCCCATAGTGCATCATCTAGCTTCCTATACCAATCCTTCCTATTAGCATTAACCGTCTTTGCAAGGATTTGCTTGATCTCACGATTGGAAACCTCTATTTGTCTACTAGTTTAGGGATGATAAGGCGTAGCCACCTTATGTTGCTTGACACCATACTTAGCCAATACAGATTTGAATAGCTTGTTGCAAAAGTGAGATCCTCCATCACTTATGATAGTACGAGGTACTCCAAAGCGAGAGAAGATATTCTTCTTTAAGAATGCTACAACACGCTTTCCTTCGTTGTCGGCCAATGCTACAACTTCAACCCATTTTGAAACATAATCCACAGCAACCAAGATGTACTTCATTCCATACGAATTCACGAATGGACCCATGAAATCAATACCCCACACATCAAAGAGTTCTACCTCCAGAATTTTGGATATGGGCATTTCATGGTGTTTTGAAATAGCACCTTGACGTTGGCATTGGTCACACCTTCTCACATAGTCGTATGCATCTCTGAATATCGAAGGCCAATAATAACTACTTTGTAATACTTTTCTTGCCGTTCAATTGCCTGCATGATGTCCTCCAACTTGCGAAGTGTGGCATGCTTCCAATATAGTGGGCACTTCTTCATGGGATATACATCGTCGAATGATCCCATCCGCGCATCTTTGAAACAAATAAGGCTCATCCCAATAATAGTGTTGTACGTCATGCATAAACTTCCTCCTTTGGTGGTAAGATAAATTGGCAGGTAGCACATTACTCACCACGAAATTTGCAAAGTCGGCATACCATGATAATTTGTCCATTGTTGTCGCTACTATATCCTCGTCAGGGAATGCATCATCAATCTGAATTTCTGGTTGCGCCACCTGCTCATTCTCAAGTCGAGATAGGTGATCAGCCACTTGGTTCTCGCAACCTCTTCTATCTTTGACCTCAAAATCGAACTCTTGCAGCAGCAATACCCATCGAATCAACCTTGGTCTTGCATCCTTCTTTGTCATTATATACCTAAGAGCTTCTTGGTCTGTATGGACGATCACCTTAGTACCCAATAGGTAGGCACGAAACTTCTCAAACACATACACAACCGCTAGTAGATCTTGTTCAGTAACAGTGTAGTTCCTTTCGGCTTCATTTAGGACCTTACTCGCATAGTAGATAGGATAAAATAGTTTCTCCATTCTCGGTCCAAGAACAGCACCAACGGCTACACCACTAGCATCACACATGACTTCGTACGGGAGCGTCCAATCTGGTGCTACCATTATATGGGCTTCAATGAGTTTTCCTTTAAGGAATTCGAATGCCTTTAAGCAATCGTCATTAAAGTCAAACATCGCATCTTTCTCCAATAGTTTGCACAATGGACTAGAAATTTTGGAAAAGTTTTTGATGAATCTACGATAGAACCCAGCATGGCCAAGAAAACTACGAACTCCCTTCACCGAAATTGGAGGCGGTAGCTTCTCAATTACCTCTATTTTTGCTCGATCAACCTCTATTCCTCTTTCAGAGATCTTGTGCCCAAGAACGATTCCTTATTTTACCATGAAGTGCTAGTTCTCCCAATTCAGCACAAGGTTGAACTCTGCACCTCTTTGTAATGCCATGCTCAAGTTTCCCAAACACGCTTCAAAAGACTCACCAACAACTTAAAAGTCGTCCATAAATACCTCCAAAGTGTCTTCAACCATATCAGAGAAAATAGACATCATACAACGTTGAAAGGTGGCTGGTGCGTTACATAACCCGAATGGCATACGTTTGAAGGCAAACGTACCATATGGGCATGTAAAAGTTGTCTTCTCTTGGTCTTTGGGAGCAATACAAATCTGATTATAACCTGAATAACCATCCAAGGAGCAAAACCATCCTTTCCCCGCTAATCGATCTAGCATTTGGTCCATAAATGGCATGCGGAAGTGATCTTTGAGCGTCCAAGAATTCAGCTTGCGGTAGTCCATGCATACTCTCCATCCAGTAATGGGCCTGAGTGGAATAAGCTCATTCTTTGTATTTGCGACCACCGTCATACCTACTTTCTTGGGAACACATTGTACAGGACTTACCCATGTGCTATCAGAGATAGGATATACAACTCCTGCGTCTAACCACTTGATAATCTCCTTCTTCACCACTTCTTGCATAGGTGGGTTTAAACGCCTTTGATGTTCAATGGTGGGTGTGCACTTTTCTTGAAGCTGAATTTTATGTGTGCAAATCCCAGGTGGAATACCAATAATATCCGCAATGGTCCATCCAATGGCTCTAATATGCTTGCGTAAGATTGCAATAAGAGCTGCAAGTTGTTGCTCACCCAAATCGGCTGCCACTATGACTGGAAGAGTGTTTTCGCTTCCTAAGAATGCGTACTTCAAATGGCTTGGCAGCTCCTTCAATTCTAGTGTGGGTGGTTCTTCAATAGATGGCTTAGCTGGTGGTGTTGGTCGATTCTTGAGATCAAGATCCAGCTTCTTGGGAGTATAGCGATATGTCCCTAATCCTGATAGAGCACAAATAGCTTCTTTAGAAATTTCAGCATCCTCATTCTCTCCTTTCATGAGCAAAACCTCCAAAGGATCATCAGGAATTTGCTCTTCTTCAAGTCGTTCTTTCTCATCATCAAAGACAACATCATCCACAGAAAATACACTCAGATCTTTGGGTTGCTTCATTGATTTGGAAACATCAAAACGAACCACTTTGTCATTTATTCGGAATGAAAGTTCATTAGCCCTTAAATCAATGAGCACACTTCCTGTAGCAAGGAAAGGGCGCCCCAAGATTATGGGAACTTCTGAGTCTGCTTCACAATCTAAAATAACAAAGTCTGCCGGAAAGATGAATGAAGAAACCTTTACCAATACGTCACATAGAATACCAACAGGTCGTTTTACCGACCTATCCGCCATGACAAGCCTCATATTAGTTGGTGTAGGATCTCCTAACCCCAACTTCTTGTAGATCGATAATGGCATCAAGTTGATGCTGGCTCCTAAGTCACATAGTGCTTTGGCAAAGTTCAAAGATCCGACGGTGCAAGGAATAGAGAAAGCTCTGGGGTCAGCCTTCTTCTGAACTATCGATCGGGTAGCAATTGCACTACAATGATGTACATCATCCTTCAGCTCATAACTTGCTGCCCTCTTCTTTGTCAAAAGATCTTTCATAAACTTTGCATACCCAGGCATTTGTTCAAGTGCCTCCACTAATGGAACATTGATGGTCAGCTGCTTCAACATAGTCATAAATTTGCTGAACTTAGTGTCATCCGCCACCTTCTTCAATCTTTGGGGAAAAGGTGGTGGTGGGTATGGAAGTGTTCTCTCCGTGGCTTTCTTCTCCTCTTGCTTCTGTTTTTCCACTTTTTCAGTTTTCACGTCGTTGGGAGTGACGTTAGTAACGTCATCCGTGGATTCCTAACGTTTCACGTTGTTATCCTTGTCCGTAACTTCGTCAACCACTTGCTTGTCTTTTGCTGAAGTTTCCAGCACCTTACCACTTCTGTTAGTGATGGTCATGCATGACCGATCAGTTCTTGGGTTTTGCACAGTATCGCTCGGTAATGTGCCAACCTTTCTTTGATTGAATGCTGCTGAAAGTTGGCTCAATTGATGCTCTATTTGCTTGATAGAAGTAGAATTAGAATCAACTAATTGCTTCATGGAGGACAAATCATTAATCACCTTCGTAACTCCCGCGCTCGTTGCTTCCACTCCTTTCAATAACTTAGTCATCATGTCTTCCATACTTCCAGAATTGGATGTGGTGGTATCACGTCTACCAGGGGGAATGTACCAACCACTCTTTTCATTGTTTTTCTTCCAAATACCTTGGTCTTTGCTTCTAGATTTATCATAATAGTTCCAACCTTGGTTTCCTTGGGCATTACCACGAAAACCCCCCTGATTGTTCAAGTAGTTGGCCTCCTCTTCAGAATCAGATTCGTCTCTTCCTTTTAGCGTCACAGCTTTCACTTTTTCGGTCTTCCCTGATAATAAATGCTTTGTCAGAAGATCCATTTGTGTTTTCATGTGCGCCATGTCTTGATCACTTTCTTCTTCTCTTCTTCTTTGGTCTGCAGTCATGCCAATAGATAAAGTGGGGCTTGCTACCTCAGAATCCCTGGTATGCCAAGCTCTACTTTGTTTCATCATGCAATCTAGTATATTGCTTGCTTGACCAAAGGTGAGGTCCATGAAAGAACCTCCAGCTGCATTATCCACCACCGGTTTAGTTATTGAATTCAAGGATCTATACAAGATCTCCATTAGGTGAACATTAGTCATGTGATGGTTTGGGCATCTCTCTAGCTTTGTCTTGAACCTCTCCCATCTTTCATGAAGAGCTTAAGTGGGAAGCTGACGAAAGTTGCTGATTTCATCTCTCAATTGCGCCTTCTTGGATGGCAGAAAGAATCTTTCTAGGAAAGTGTCTCTCAATTGCCTCCAATTTGTAATAGAATCAGGAGTCAGCCCATTCTACCATAGTGTTGCCTCCCCAGACAGAGACAATAGAAATAGACGTAATCGAATTGCATTCTGACCAACACCAGGATTGTCAAATGACTTACATGTATAAATAAAGTTGATGAGATGCATATACGGATCATCGCCTGCTAGTCCACCAAATAATCCCTTGAGTTGCAATAACTGAATCATGGTGGTTGTGATGTTAAACTTGGCTCCGGGTGCTAATGGTGGTGGAATTATAGCTCCAGTGGCTCCGGCACCATCAAGATCATCATCATCATCGTCAAAAGCTGGCTGCAAAGGTTGGCGATCATACCTATACCGAGCTTGTCGACCACTTCTATTGGCAGGTGTTATAGTTTCAGCAGCATGCCTTGGGTTTATCAACTCGTCATCACCTAAATCTTCATCGTCAGGATTTGTTGCTCGCCCCGGATTATCAATGTTTTGTTGTTGGACTTGAGCAGCGGCAAGAGCAGCTAATCTTGCCTGCTCGTGTTGAGTAGCCATCCTGTCGATTTCAGCTTGTGCTTCCATTCTTCTAATTCGTTGTGGTTCAGGATTGATTGGTAATAACGGTTGACCAGAACTTCTAGTATGGGGCATCCACTAAAGTAAAAACCTGTAATAAACAAAAACAAAAACTAAACGTAAAAGTACGAGAATCTTTGACCAAAGGGTCTAGTAATTATCACGAACTTGATTGACACTCGTATTCCCCATCAACGGCGCCAATTTTTGATACCGCTCAATCTACAGCTCTCGAAGGAGTGTAAAGTGGTCGTTAGCAAATATAGAACCCAACTGGGTTGGGTATTGATCCCACAGAGAATAGCTTGGTCAACAAGTAAACAGAATTACTAGACTTTTAGTGCAAGTCTCGTAATGAGGGGGGATTGTAATGTGTAACCAAAAAAATAAAGTAAAAGCTGAAAATAGCAAAGTAAAAAGAGAAGGATTGTTACGTAAGTTGTAAACAATGAGAATTGAAGCGTTGGGGTGATGTCCACCTTCTGAGGTATACGTCTCTATTGGCTATGAGTGTGTAGAATTCTGACATGCAATTGCTTATAGAGAATTGTAGTCGATGGTAAATCCAAGCGTCTCTCGACCTAAACAAGGACTATTTCACTTTAACTCTCTCGAGCTTATAGCGTGTCTAATGGTACGAATTCTCCAAGAGGTTAGTCCAGTTACGGCACTAGCTTTTTAATAGGAAAGGGTGTCCTACTACCTTGACATTATCTCTTTTCCAGAAAAATAACCTTTCTCTCGAACAAGTTAAATGTTATACTGGCGTATTCTTGCGTTTGCAACCACAAAGAATGTATATTAAGGTGAAGAGAATAATGATATAACAAGTATACGTGTCGCGAACTTACAAACTCACAGCAATAGATAGTAACTCGTTCGGTTTCCATAACCCCAACAGAGAAGTTTAGTTACCCATGAATGCAAAGGATATCACAATTTGCATTGTTGTTATTATACCACAAGATTGATGATTTTCGTATAGCACAAGTGGTAGACGTGAGGCATGAATTCCTTAGCAAAAGTAACGATTCTCTTGTTGTGGATTTTAAGACTAGAAGAGTAGATTAGAAGTGTTTGTAGTAGAAGATGAGAGGGATGGAAGAAAATTAGTTGTTGAATTAAGTGAAGAATAGAAAGATGAATAAAAATCTCTAGTATGATAGGGTATTTATAATACTCCTATCCTACTCCTACTATGCTAATGAAATAAATAACCAAATCCTACTAGGCCTATGGAACACTTAACCCAAATGTACTAGGTTAAGGTAACATTATCATAATCCAAATAAACTAATGAAATACATAACCTAATTGTACTAGGTTAATGTATCTTTGTCAAAATCCAGCTTTGTGTCTGTAAGTCCCCAAATTCTTCAGAAATGCTGTTTTAGCCCGGGACAGATTTTCCATGCAGCAGTTTTGGTCTTTTAGGCGTCCCACTTCCTTCTCCTTCGTTTGTGAGCTTTCTTTTGCGTCAAGTAAGCCATAAAATGCTGTATTTTGCATTATTTATACCTGAAACTTTTCTAATCATGTTGTTAGCTCATTTACAGGAAAAAAGACTAAAAGTGCATGAAATATATAATTTGTTCTCAAAACTAGGCTAAAATATGGGCAAAATATATTGATATAGGCGTGTAAATCCGCCTATCATCAACACCCCACACTTAGAGCTTTGTTCATCCTCGAACAACATATCATGTCCTTCTAAGCATCAACTTAAGGTTTTTACAACAACAACACAAAACATTTATCAAGACAAGCACAACAATTATCAACAAAGAGTAGCTTTTCGATTATAATTAGAAACAATTTAACCTCTAGCATAGACTCGTGATGGTGGTCAACTCATATTCAACAGTTAAGGCACAAAGAATCATATACAGCTATCCAAAACTCATCAACCATGTGTGTCTCACAATATATTACCCATATTCACTCACAAGTATAGCATATTTTTCAAACATGGGTATCAAAATATCCTTGCTCTCACTCTTACAAAGAATTCGTATGCAGCAACTGATGACCATAGGCTTGCCCTTAGTGTACTACTCCACTAAATGTCAGAATGTTAAGATTAGGATCAAGTTGGTCTTTTGATGGTTGTAATGTAGGCTTAGGGACGGGTAGGATCAGCTATTTTGGCCAGAAATAGTGACTAAGTTCCTAAGCACTTTAATACATCACATTGTATCATTGACATTTTTTTCTTTCAACCATTCTTCTTTCTTTTATTCTACCACCCTTGTTCTCCTCTTTCATTTTTCAATTTTAAGCATACCTCACTTTTCAGCTTTCTTTTTCCTTTTTCTTTTCTCAACATACCTCTTATGATAGCACTTTTCTTTTTCATAACACCTTCAAGCACCATTACAATTTAAAGCATCATACTTACCCAATTTCCTCTTATGTTGTCACATGACTTTTTCACTTTAAAGCACTTAGGAATTTGGATCAAATTACGGTCTTGAAAAAAAAATCGATTGGGCTTGCATACAAGGTTGTCAAAGAAATAGGCTAAAGGCTCAAAAGGTTTTAACTTGGACGATGTTCATGGGTAGGTAAAAATGAAGGTAAACAAATATAGGTTGCCAATGAAATGCCTAAATCATATCCTAAACTTACACTCCTTATTTGCGCTTTGCATACATACCAGGCAAGTTCTAACATCAGCCACATACATAGAAGATACTATTAATCTCACACACACAAGGCACATGGTCGACTTTATTGGAAGTAATATAGACTCTCGACCCAACAAGTGAAGGAATTGAACGACAAAATATCACATAATGAGTCACAACTAGAGTCTAAACGTCTCAATAGTCACAATTATAACACATACTCTTGTTATAATCTCATGCTTCCTGTCAAAATAATTTCATGCGAGCTAGAAAAAAGTTACTCCTAAAAAAACTTAAAAAAACAAAAAAAAAAACAAACTCAAAAAAAAAACTTAAAAAAAACAAAAAAAACGAACTCAAAGAAAATAAATACGAAGAACCTGGTTAGTCGGACTCTTCCTCAATGTCGGGGGTCATACCCCCTTCGTCTGAATCATCATAAGAGTCGTCGTCAGAGTTCTCCTCCTCGTCAGAATTAGGCAAACGTCGATCGACATCAGTTGGCACATCATCCTCTAGAGGTTCCTCAAAGTATACGCCCACTCCACACATCTCCCGTGCATGCATGTTCATTGGGTAGTCGTGGTCCAGCTGTTGGAGATCTTCAGCAGTTGGAACACGTCCACCACTCATCATAGTGAATCGTGTCATGCGATAGAGATGACGGAAGAAACTCTCATCACGAGCATGTCTCTCCGCAGTAGTAAGGTTGACACCATGAGTTGTTTCAGCATCTTTGACCTTGGTGAGGTCAACCTTCTTTGGGTTATGTGGGAGTTTGTGGTCAGCTGGTTCCTCTTCGATATCCTCTTTCCACAAGATTGCTGTCAACAAATTTCCAAATATGAAGTGGGACCTTTTGTGGAGTCTGGCCTTCCTCATGGTAGATCGAATTATTGCTCCAAAGTTGATAGGGACATTCGTCATCAAAGCATAGACCAAACACACTCTATCTCTTGATATCTTGGTGTATTGAGTCCCAGGAATAAGGCATTAGTTGACAATGCGCATCCAGATTCTTACTTCCCTATTTAGTGGAGCATAGGGGAATGTGTTATATCGGCCGGTT
Organism: Capsicum baccatum var. pendulum; assembly: GCA_030864225.1. Lineage (NCBI taxonomy): Eukaryota > Viridiplantae > Streptophyta > Magnoliopsida > Solanales > Solanaceae > Capsicum > Capsicum baccatum. The sequence continues at coordinate 279,060,298 of CM061561.1, read as the reverse complement.
TCTTTATGTCTGCCCCACCTTGCCATCGATCTGGTTCCACAAAGTGTGTGTCGTATTGCTCTATAAGGAGGCCTGCTATACAGCTCTTTGAATGGTGCTGTGTCGATCGAAGGTAAGCCAAGAAAAGAGTTGATCCAATCCGCGGTGAGCTGTAACACTTGGCCCCGAATTTTGACTTCATTGCCTGTTGTGTTCGGCGACCAGTTGGCATAAAACTCTCTTGTTAAATCAAGGTTGCATTCTCCCATGTCGCAGAAGATGAAATCCAGCTTCAATGCCATTATTTTTGCCAACATATGCGGCTCCTTCTTTGATAAGGTGTCCTTGTTGATCAAGTCAACGTGAACATATTTTCGTTCTTTGTTGTTCCTGTACCATTCTTTGGCTTCCTCCTCAAGAACCCATTTTATTCCAAACATTCTGCGGGGTAGTTGTGCTGAGGATGATTCTCCTTGGTCCTTGCGACCTCTCTTTTTGCCCTTTTGGGAAGTGGTAGCCTTCTCCTTGCCTTGCCTTTCTTTAGGTGCCATTGTACCTGAGACTAGAAATAGTGTTAGTGGCAGCACAATCTCAATCGATACAATCTATAAACAAGCATTAGGGGTACCACCCCACACTTACTTTTGTTAACACAAATCAGTGAAGTGAAAGTGGTCGAGTACTCAGATTTCGTCGACATACGTTTTAGGATTATATTCTGACAAGAAAATCAGCAATGCATCACTTACTTGCAGCCATTGGACTACTTTCATGGTAGATATAACAACACTACTACATAGGGGTGACCACATGGAATAGTTATTCTTACAACAATCACAACCTCTCATGCCTGTAGGCACTATAAGTCTTATCCTGATGGCCGGGATAGTCTAACATGTAAGTATCCAAACAACAATCTTAAGCAATGTTCATAGCCATAGTAATTCCGTAAATATCATAACAATGCTATTGAAACTAAATTCAAGTTGGAAACAAGTCAAGATTTTCCTACGTATATGTTCACTCACATGATTTTGTACCAACTATCCAAACACATAAACATCACCAACAATCTTATACGATTTAGCAATTCATACTAGACATAGCAACGTAGTACTTACGAGAAATAAATGAAGAATAAGATAGCACTTACTTGCTTGAAGCTTGTGGGGATGGTTTTGTGAATTAGAAGAGCAAAAGAAGAAAATTTTGAGAGGATTTGGATGTATATGCGGCGCCCTTAGGTCAATTTTTAGTGTGGTTGTGTTGTAAAACTAAGTCCCCTTTATATAGGAAGAGAATGGGTCGGGTTATGACCCATTTACAATCAGTTTTGGAGACAAAAATCCCACATATGCGGCGCATAATGCTTGGCATAGACATGACATATGCGGCACATTCTCTATGGCATAATGTGACATATGCGCCACATAGTCTATGGCATTTGTAGACATATGCGCCGCATAGTCTATGGCATATGAGATACTGAGACCAAATTCCATAGCATAGGCGGCACATAGTCAAAAGCATACTTAGGAATAGGCGGCGCATAGTGTATAGCACACTAGATTCCGAGACCTTAGGCTATAGGATAGGTTGTGCATCATTCGTGGCCTAGTTTTTCCAAGGTCTAGCCTTCCTCGATGCCTATTTGGGCATGAGAGATGCTCAATCCATAGCCTTATGCATCACCATTCCTAACTCACCAACTTTACCATACAATGCATCCAAATCGTCAATTGAAATCAATCTCCTCGTTGAATACTTCTTGCACCTATTTTTGCTCAAAACAAATGAAAACGATTAGTACGCTGGGTTGCCTCCCACCAAGCGCCTTAGTTTTGGTCGTGGCACGACTCTTATTTTTGGATTTTCATTTATCAAAACAAAACAAGTACTAGAATGAAAGGAAAAATGATAAACGATAAAACAATAAAACAATGGGTCGCCTCCCATCTAGCGCCTTATTTATTGTCGTGGCTTGACATAGTAATCTCTAGTACTTAGACTTCGTCGAGATAAGTGATGGCCATGTCATTCATCGAGTCAAGAGGACCGATATAAGTCTTAACACGTTGGCCATTCACATTGAAGATAACACCATTATTGTCTTCCAATTCGACTACTCCAGACGAGTAGACTTGGATAACTTTAAATGGACCAGACCACTTAGATTTTAACTTACCTGGGAAGAGTTTTAATCTGGAATTGAAGAGTAGTACCATGGCACCTTTTTGGAAGTTTCGTCGAACAATCCGCTGATCATGATACTTCTTCATCCGCTCCTTATATAAATCCGATCGTTCATATGCATGGAGACGGAATTCATCTAGTTCGTTCAACTGCTCCAACCTCAGATTCTTCACATCATCCCAATTCAAGTTCAATTGCTTCAATGCCCACAATGCCTTGTGCTCGAGCTCAATGGGTAGATGACAAGCCTTCCCATAAACTAGCTGATAAGGTGACATACCAATGGGTGTCTTGAATGCAGTCCTATACGCCCATAGTGCATCATCTAGCTTCCTATACCAATCCTTCCTATTATCATTAACCGTCTTTGCAAGGATTTGCTTGATCTCACGATTGGAAACCTCTACTTGTCCACTAGTTTAGGGATGATAAGGCGTAGCCACCTTATGTTGCTTGACACCATACTTAGCCAATACAGATTTGAATAGCTTGTTGCAAAAGTGAGATCCTCCATCACTTATGATAGTACGAGGTACTCCAAAGCGAGAGAAGATATTCTTCTTTAAGAACGCTACAACACGCTTTCCTTCGTTGTCGGCCAATGCTACAACTTCAACCCATTTTGAAACATAATCCACAGCAACCAAGATGTACTTCATTCCATACGAATTCATGAATGGACCCATGAAATCAATACCCCACACATCAAAGAGTTCTACCTCCAGAATTTTGGACATTGGCATTTCATGGTGTTTTGAAATAGCACCTTGACGTTGGCATTGGTCACACCTTCTCACATAGTCATATGCATCTCTGAATATCGAAGGCCAATAATAACCACTTTGTAATACTTTTCTTGCCGTTCGATTGCCTGCATGATGTCCTCCAACTTGCAAAGTGTGGCATGCTTCAAATATAGTGGGCACTTCTTCATGGGATATACATCGTCGAATGATCCCATCCGCGCATCTTTGAAACAAATAAGGCTCATCCCAATAATAGTGTTGTACGTCATGCATAAACTTCCTCCTTTGGTGGTAAGATAAATTGGCAGGTAGCACATTACTCACCACGAAATTTGCAAAGTCGGCATACCATGGTAATTTGTCCATTGTTGTCGCTAATATCTCCTCGTCAGGGAATGCATCATCAATCTGAATTTCTGGTTGCGCCACCTGCTCATTCTCAAGTCGAGATAGGTGATCAGCCACTTGGTTCTCGCAACCTCTTCTATCTTTAACCTCAAAATCGAACTCTTGCAGCAGCAATACCCATCGAATAAACCTTGGTTTTGAATCCTTCTTTGTCATTAGATACCTAAGAGCTGCATGGTCTGTATGGACGATCACCTTAGTACCCAATAGGTAGGCACGAAACTTCTCAAACGCATACACAACCGCTAGGAGATCTTGTTCAGTAACAGTGTAGTTCCTTTGGGCTTCATTTAGGACCTTACTCGCATAGTAGATAGGATGAAATAGTTTCTCCTTTCTCTATCCAAGAACAGAACCAACGGCTACACCACTAGCATCACACATGACTTCGAACGGGAGCGTCCAATCTGGTGCTACCACGATAGGGGCTTCAATGAGTTTTCCTTTAAGGAATTCGAATGCCTTTAAGCAATCCTCATTAAAGTCAAACTTCGCATCTTTATCCAATAGTTTGCACAATGGACTAGAAATTTTGGAAAAGTCTTTGATGAATCTACGATAGAACCCAGCATGGCCAAGAAAACTACGAACTCCCTTCACCAAAATTGGAGGCGGTAGCTTCTCAATTACCTCTATTTTTGCTCGATCAACCTCTATTCCTCTTTCAGAGATCTTGTGCCCAAGAACGATTCCTTATTTTACCATGAAGTACTAGTTCTCCCAATTCAGCACAAGGTTGAACTCTACACATCTTTGTAATGCCATGCTCAAGTTTCCCAAACACGCTTCAAAAGACTCACCAACAACTGAAAAGTCGTCCATAAATACCTCCAAAGTGTCTTCAACCATATCAGAGAAAATAGACATCATACAACGTTCAAAGGTGGCTGGTGCGTTACATAACCCGAATGGCATACGTTTGAAGGCAAACGTACCATATGGGCATGTAAACGTTGTCTTCTCTTGGTCTTCGGGAGCAATACAAATCTGATTATAACCTGAATAACCATCCAAGGAGCAAAACCATCCTTTCCCCGCTAATAGATCTAGCATTTGGTCCATAAATGGCATGCGGAAGTGATCTTTGAGCGTCCAAGAATTCAGCTTGCGGTAGTCCATGCATACTCTCCATCCAGTAACGGGCCTGAGTGGAATAAGCTCATTCTTTGCATTTGCGACCACCGCCATACCTCCTTTATTGGGAACACATTGTACAGGACTTACCCATGTGCTATCAGAGATAGGATATACAACTCCTGCGTCTAACCACTTGATAATCTCCTTCTTCACCACTTCTTGCATAGGTGGGTTTAAACGCCTTTGATGTTCAATTGTGGGTGTGCACTTTTCTTGAAGCTGAATTTTATGTGTGCAAATCCCAGGTGGAATACCAATAATATTCGCAATGGTCCATCCAATGGCTCTAATATGCCTGCGTAAGATTGCAATAAGAGCTGCAACTTGTTGCTCACCCAAATCGGCTGCCACTATGACTGCAACTTCTCCTCTTGCTTCCGTTTTTCCATTTTTTCAGTTTGCACGACGTTGGGAGTGACGTTAGTAACGTCATCCGTGGATTCCTCACGTTTCGCGTTGTTATCCTTGTCCGCATCTTCGTCAACCACTTGCTTGTCTTTTGCTGAAGTTTCCAGCACCTTACCACTTCTGGTAGTGATGGCCATGCATGACCCATCATTTCTTGGGTTTTGCACAGTATCGCTCGGTAAGGTGCCAACCTTTCTTTGATTGAATGCTGATGAAAGTTGGCTCAATTGCTGCTCTATTTGCTTGATAGAAGTGGAATTCCTCACCAATGCCGGCATCGCATGAGCCCGGCCTGCCCCGCTAGGGCGTAGATGGATTCAAGGCGAGCGCGACCGTCGTTTGCAAGGAGCGTCGTACGGGGCAGATAGGAGATGATGAAGGCCCCATGCCCACTACGTCTACCACATCCAAGAATCTGGGCCGCCGCTCGTGGACTACGACATCGCACGATGAAGCGAGGGAGGCGTGGGACGCGAGGGCGGCCTTTCGATTTGCCCCGCGTATGAAATACGAGGGGCGAAAGGCGATCGATAAAACTTGATAATGCATGCAACACAGGAAACCATCTTGGAGCAAGCCTATATTGCGCTTGCCCTGCAACTGAGATGGCAGGCGGGTCAGGACAACACTGCTCGAGCAGGGATGCAACCTAACAGCACGTGCCGAACACAACTCACGAGTCGTGCGTCCAAATGCTCCATCGATGGACGCCCAGCACCGGCCCCAACGCCCAGCAATAGATGCCGTGCGCTGCTGCCCAAGCGGACGTTGCAAGGCTGAAGCAAGTCCCGCTTGACACGATAGCCCGCCCTTGGGGGGAACAGAGGAGATGAAGGCACGCCGAGGCTCATGCACGGGCGCCGCCCACGCCGGCCGCCGGCGCTCGCCACGGATTGGGCTCAGCCGTATGCGTACAGCGCCTGGAGCTTGCCCTGAGAGCAGCATCCAGTACTCGCCGCTCGCACGAAGGCACCGCCTCGTCCGAAGTCAAGCGCCAACAGCCCCGTCGTGGACGACGCCACCGATAACCGACACTAGCGCACAATGAAGCGCGGCCGACGTTGCTACATGGGAACGGACGGCTCGCACGGACTAGCCATGCATGCTGCCATGCGCCCACGCTGCACGTCGACATGGCCACTGAGCGCCTATGCCAACTACCGACAGTCACCTTGAAGTGCCTTCAACACCTCTACCCCCCTTATTTATGCTTAAAAAAAAACCCAAGTGACAGGAGTAGACATTATTTTGCCAGAGAATCATACCAGACATATGCGGAACCGAACTGCACGTTTTGTTGTGAGACGGAGCCTGTGCACTCAAAAAAAGGTCGCGTAATTTGTAAATGATAATTTTCGTTGGAAATTTTTTTTTTTTAGAAATATCATTTATTAAAATTAAAAAAATATGTAAAAATAAATCAAAAATAGAAAAACCATTTATAAAAATATGAAAAAATTAGGAAAATATTCTTAGCGCATGAACTAACCTTAAACCAACAATCGAGTGCATATTTGAACGCATAACGTAACTATATAAAATATTTAAATTTAAGGATATTAAATAAAAATTTTAAAAAAATATAAAAATAAATAACAACCCCAAAATATGCATGTTAGAATGAAGTAGCCTTAAACCAACTATTGAGTGCGTATTTGTACGAATGACGTAACGATATAAAATATTTAAATTTAAGGATATTAAATAAAAATTTGAAAAAAAGGCGACGGGACAATACAAAAACCGCCACGACATATGAGGTAACGTTGAAATATATTTAAAATACAAAATTAGAGCGGATATGTAGAAAAATAAGTGTGCAACGGTGATGAGGATGGAGGAACGTCAGGAAAATACTAGGATGATGTCGTTTTTCGCGAAAGGCCACTCGATATCGTATGCCCCGCGATTGAGATGGCAGGCGGGTCAGGACGTTGCTGCTCGAGCAGGGATTCAACCTAACCGCACGTTCCGAACACAACTCACGCGCCGTGCGTCCAAATGCTCCGTCGATGCATGCCCAGCACCGGCCCCAACGCCCAGCAATAGATGTCGTGCGCTGCTGCCAATGCGGATGTTGCAAGACTGAATCTAGTACCTCTTGACACGATAGCCCGCCCTTGGGTGGAGCAGAGGAGATGAAGGCATGCCGAGGCTCATGCACGGGCGCCGCCCACGCCGGCCGCCGGCGCTCGCCGCGGATTGAGCTCGGCCGCATGCATGCAGCGCCTGGAGCTTGCCCCGAGAGCAGCATCCAGTACTCGCCGCTCGCACGAAGGCACCGCCTCGTTCGAAGTCTAGCGCCAGCAGCCCCGTCGTGGACGACGCCACCGATAACCGACACGAGCGTACAATGAAGCGCGGCCGATGTTGCTACACGGGCACGGACGCCTTGCACGGACTAGCCATGCATGCTGCCATGCGCCCACGCTGCATACCGACATATCCACTGAGCGCCTATGCCAACTACCGACAGTCGCCTTGAAGTGCCTTCAACACCTCTACCCCTCGTATATATGCTTAAAAAAAACCCCAAGTGACAGGAGTAGACATAATTTTGCCAGAGAATTATACTAGACATATGCGGACCCGAATTGCACGTTTTGATGTGAGACGGAGCTTGTGCACTCACAAAAAGGTCGCGTAATTTGTAAATAATAATTTTCGTTGAGAAAATATTTTTTTTTACAAATATCATTTATTAAAATTGAAAAATATGTAAAAATAAATCAAAAATAGAAAAACCATTTATAAAAATATGAAACAATTAGGAAAATATTCTTAGTGCATGAACTAACCTTAAACCAACAATCGAGTGCATATTTGTACGTATAACGTAATGATATAAAATATTTAAATTTAAGGATATTAAATAAAAATTTTAAAAAAATATAAAAATAAATAACAACCCCAAAATATGCATGTTAGAATGAAGTAGCCTTAAACCAACTATTGAGTGCGTATTTGTACGAATGACGTAACGATATAAAATATTTAAATTTAAGGATATTAAA
>CM061561.1:279029913-279032413 GCA_030864225.1 Capsicum baccatum var. pendulum | reverse complement strand
TACACGGGCACGGACGGCTCGCATGGACTAGCGATGCATGTTGCCATGCGCCCACGCTGCATGCCAACATGGCCACTGAGCGCCTATGCCAACTACCGACAGTCGCCTTGAAGTGCCTTCAACACCTCTACCCCCCTTATATATCCTTAAAAAAAAACCCAAGTGACAAGAGTAGACATGATTTTGCCAGAGAATCATACCAGACATATGTTGAACTGAACTGCACGTTTTGATGTGAGGCGGAACCTGTGCACTCAAAAAAAGGTCGTGTAATTTGTAAATGATAATTTTCGTTGAAAAAATATTTTTTTTTACAAATATCATTTATTAAAATTGAAAAAATATGTAAAAATAATCAAAAATAGAAAAAATATTTATAAAAATATGAAAAAATTAGAAAAATAATCTTAGCGCATCAACTAACCTTAAACCAACAATCGAGTGCATATTTGTACGCATAACGTAACGATATAAAATATTTAAATTTAAGGAAACTAAATAAAAATTTTAGAAAAATATAAAAATAAGTAACAACCCCAAAATATGCATATTAGAATGAAGTAGCCTTAAACCAACAATTGAGTGCGTATTTGTACAAATGACGTAACGATATAAAATATTTAAATTTAAGGATACTAAATAAAAATTTGAAAAAAAGGCGACGGGACATTACGAAAACCGCCACGACATATGAGGTAGAATTGACATATATTTAAAATACAAAATTAGAGCGGATATGTAGGTAAATGAGTGTGCAACGGTGACGAGGATCGAAGAACGTCAGGAAAATACTAGGATGATCGAACGTAGGTTTACGCTATTTTGATTTTGCCACGGTGCGTTGTGCGTTGGTGACAAGATGCCTTGGTGCCATGGTGCCATGGTGCCTTGGTGTCATGGTGCCACGGCGCCATGGTGCCTGGGTGCCATGGTGCCACGATGCCTTGGTGCCACGGCGCCACGGCGCCTTGGTGGCATGGCGCCATGCTGCCTTGGTGTCATGTCCCCATGCTGCCACGGTGCCTCGGTGCCACGGTGCCATGGTGCCACGGTTCCTTGGTGCCACGGCGCCATTGTGCCACGGTGCCTTGGTGCTATGCTGCCACGGGGCCACGGTGCCTTGGTGCCATGGTGCCACGGTGCCTTGGTGCCACGGTGCCATGGTTCCATGGTGACTTAGTGCCCTGGTACCGCGGTGCCATGGTGCCACAGTGCCACGATGCCATGGTGCCATAGTGTCCCGATGCCTTGGTACCGCGATGCGTTGGTGCCATGGTGCCGCGGTGCCATGGTGCCTGTGTGCCATGGTGCCACGCCACCTTGGTGCCACGGTGCCTTGATTCCACTGTGCCATGGTGCCTTGGTGCCATAGTGCCTTGGTGCCCTGGTGCCATGGTTGCACGCCGACTTGGTGCCACGGTGCCTTGCTGCCATGGTGCCACGCCGCCTTGGTGCCACGGTGCCATGGCGCCACTGTGCCTTGGTGCCTTGCTGCCATGGTGCCTTGGTGCCCTGGTGCCATGGTTGCACTCCGACTTGGTGCCACGCCGCCTTGGTGCCACGGTGCCATGGCGCCACGGTGCCTTGGTGCCTTGCTGTCATGGTGCCCTGGTGCCATGGTGCCACGCCGCCTTGGCGCCATGGTGCCACGCCGCCTTGGTGCTACGGTGGCATGGCGCCACGGTGCCTTGGTGCCATGGTTCCCTGGTGCCATGGCGCCACGGTGCCAAGCTGCCCTGGTGCCTTGGTGCCATGGTGCAGGGATTCTAGGCGAACGCGACCGTCATTTGCAAGGAGCGTCATACGGGGTAGATAGGAGTCGATGAAGGTCCTATGCCCACTTCGTCTACCGCATCTGAGTATCCCGACCGCTGCTCACGGACCACGACATCACACGACGAAGCGAGGGAGGCATGGGATGCAAGGGCGGCCTATCGATTCGCCCCACACACGAAATGCGAGGGGCGAAATGCGATCGATAAAACTTGATAATGCATGCAGCACAGGAAACCGACTTCGAGCACCCCTACATTGCGTTTACACCTCTACCTTCGAATTCCGAAGGTCTAAAGGATCGTTAGGCCACGCTTTCACGGTTCGTATTCGTACTGGAAGTGAAAATCGAACGAGCTTTTACCCTTCTGTTCCACATGAGATTTCTGTTCTCATTGAGATCATCTTAGGACACCTGCGTTATCTTTTAATAGATGTGCCGCCCTAGCCAAACTCACCATCTGACAATGTCTTCTGCCCGGATCGTCCCGCAAAGCGAGCCTTTGGTCCAAAAAGAGGGGCAGTGCCCCGCTTTCGATTCACGGAATAAGTAAAATAACGTTAAAAGTAGTGGTATTTCACTTTCGCCTTTCGGCTCCCACTTATACTACACCTCTCAAGTCATTTCACAAAATCGGAATAGAGTCAAGCTCAACAGGGTCTTCTTTCCCCGCTGATTCTGCCAAGCCCGTTACCTTGGTTGTGGTTTCGCTGGATAGTAGACAGG
>CM061561.1:279004913-279024913 GCA_030864225.1 Capsicum baccatum var. pendulum | reverse complement strand
ATAAAAATTTTAAAAAAAGGCGACGGGACATTATGAAAACCGCCACGACATATGAGGTAGAATTGACATATATTTAAAATACAAAATTAGAGCGGATATGTAGAGAAATGAGTGTGTAACGGTGACGAGGATAGAGGAACGTCAGGAAAATATTAGGATGATCGAACGTAGATTTACGCTCTTTTGATTTTGCCACAGTGCGTTGTGCCTTGGTTCCATGGTGCCTTGGTGCCATGGTGCCATGGTGCCTTGGCGCCACGGTGCCTGGGTGCCATGGTGCCCCGATGCCTTGGTGCCACGGCGCCACGGTGCCTTGGTGGCATGGCGCCATGCTGCCTTGGTGTCATGGCGCCATGCTTCCACGGTGCCTCGGTGCCACGGTGCCATGGTGCCACGGTGCCTTGGTGCCACGACGCCATTGTGCCACGGTGCCTTGGTGCCATGGTGCTATGCTGCCACGGTGCCTTGGTGCCTTGGCGCAATGGTGCCACGGTGCCTTGGTGCCACGGTGCCATGGTTCCATGGTGCCTTAGTGCCCTGGTACCGCGGTGCCATGGTGCCACGGTGCCATGGTGCCATGGTGTCACGGTGCCTTGGTGCCGCGATGCGTTGGTGCCATGGTGCCGCGGTGCCACGGTGCCTGGGTGCCATGGTGCCACGGTGCCTATGTGCCATGGTGCCATGGTGCCTTGGTGCCACGGTGCCATGGTGCCTTGGTGCCATGGTGCCGTGGAGCCCTGGTGCCATGGTTGCACGCTGACTTGGTGCCACGGTGCCTTGCTGCCATGGTGCCACGCAGCCTTGGTGCCACGGTGTCATGGCGCCACGCTGCCTTGGTGCCTTGCTCTCATGGTGCCCTGGTGCCCTGGTGCCTTGGTGCCCTGGTGCCATGGTGCCACGCCTCCTTGGTGCCATGGTGCCACACCGCCTTGGTGCCTCGGTGGCATGGCGCCATGGTGCCTTAGAGCCACGGTGCCCTAGTGCCATGGCGCCACGGTGCCAAGCTGCCCTGGTGCCTTGGTGCCATGTTGCAGGGATTCAAGGCGAGCGAGACCGTCATTTGCAAGGAGCGTCGTACGGGGCAGATAGGAGTCAATGAAGGCCCCATGCCCACTGCGTCTACCGCATCCAAGTATCCCAACCGCCGCTCATGGACCACGACATCGCACGACGAAGCGAGGGAGGCGTGGGACGCAAGAGTGGCCTATCGATTCGCCCCGCGCACGAAATGCGAGGGGCGAAAGGCGATCGATAAAACTTAATAATGCATGCAGCATAGGAAACCGACTTCGAGCAAGCCTACATTGCGCTTGCCCCATGACTGAGATGGCAGGTGGGTCAGGACGTCGCTGCTCGAGCAGGGATCCAACCTAACCGCACGTGCCGAACACAACTCACGCACCGTGCGTCCAAATGCTCCGTCGATGCACGCCCAGCACCGGCCCCAACGCCCAGCAATTGATGTCGTGCGCTGCTGCCCATGCAGACGTTGCAAGGATGAAGCAAGTCCCTCCTGACACGATAGCCCACCCTTGGGGGGAGCAGAGGAGATAAAGGCACGCCGAGGCTCATGCACGGGCGCCGCCCACGCCGGCCGCCGGCGCTCGCCGCGGATTGGGCTCGACCGTCTGCGTGCAGCGCCTGAAGCTTACCCCAAGAGCAGTATCCAGTACTCGTTGCTCGCACGAAGGCACCGCCTCGTCCGAAGTCTAGCGCCATCAGCCCCGTCGTAGACGACGCCACCGATAACCGACACTAGCGTACAATGAAGCACGACCGGCGTTGCAACACGGGCACGGACGGCTCGCACGAACTAGCCATGTATGCTGCCATGCGCCTACGCTGCACGCCGGCATGGCCACTGAGCGCCTATGCCAACTACCGACAGTCGCCTTGAAGTGCCTTCAACACCTCTACTCAGGCGTCGTGCGTCCAATTGCTCTGTCGATGCATGCCCAGCACCGCCCCCAACGCCCAAAAATAGATGTCGTGCGCTGCTGCCCATGCGGACGTTACAAGGATGAAGCAAGTCCCGCTTGACACGATAGCCCGCCCTTGGGGGGAACAGAGGAGATGAAGGCACACCGAGGCTCATGCACGGGCGCCATCCACGCCGGCCGCCGGCGCTCGCCGCGGATTGGGCTCGGCTGCATGCGTGTAGCGCCTGGAGCTTGCCCCAAGATGAGCATCCAGTACTCGCCGCTCGCACGAAGGCACCGCCTCGTCCGAAGTCTAGCGCCAGCAGCCCCATCGTGGACAACGCCACCGATAACCGACACGAGCGTACAATGAAGCGCGGCCGACGTTGCTACATGGGCACGGACGCCTCGCACGGACTAGCCATGCATGCTGCCATACGCCCACGCTGCACGCTGACATATCCACTGAGCGCCTATGCCAACTACCGACAGTCGCCTTGAAGTGTCTTCAACACCTCTACCCCCCTTATATATTCTTAGAAAAAAAAATCCAAGTGACAGGAGTAGACATGATTTTGCCAGAGAATCATTCCAGACATATGCGGACCCGAATTGCACGTTTTGATGTGAGACGGAGCCTGTGCACTCACAAAAAGGTCGCGTAGTTTGTAAATGATAATTTTCGTTGAGAAAATATTTTTTTTTACAAATATCATTTATTAAAATTGAAAAAATATGTAAAAATAAATCAAAAATAGAAAAAATATTCATAAAAATATGAAAAATTAGGAAAATATTCTTAGTGCATTAACTAACCTTAAACCAACAATCGAGTGCATATTTGTACGTATAACGTAACAATATAAAATATTTAAATTTAAGGATATTAAATAAAAATTTAAAAAAAATATAAAAATAAGTAACAACCCCAAAATATGCATGTTAGAATGAAGTAGCCTTAAACCAACAATTGAGTGCGTATTTGTACGAATGACGTAACGATATAAAATTTTTAAATTTAAGGATATTAAATAAATATTTGAAAAAAAGGCGACGGGACATTACGAAAACTGCCACGACATATGAGGTAACGTTGAAATATATTTAAAATTCAAAATTAGAGCGGATATGTAGAGAAATGAGTGTGCAACGGTGACAAGAATGGAGGAACGTTAGGAAAATATTGGGATGATGTCGTTGTTTTTCGCGAAAGGCCACTCGATATCGTATGCTTAACTATTTGGAATGGAGCGCATGCGTCGCTTGAAAAACAAGAGGCTAACTCGGGTGAGGTGAGCTCGCAACACTTGGTGGGATTTTTCAAGGACGGATGCACAAACCTCCTTTGGAGACGGGCGGCAAGATGGCTGGATTGGACGGGGAGGGACGAACCGGAGCGACAAAGGGCTGAATCTCAGTGGATCGTGGCAGCAAGGCCGCTCTGCCACTTACAATACCCCATCGCGTATTTAAGTCGTCTGCAAAGGATTCTGCCCGCCGCTCGATGGAAATTGTACTTCAATTGTACTTTAAGGCGGCCACCGCGACCCTTCCGCGGCGGCAGCTTAGCCAACGACACATGCCCTTAGGGGGCCGAGGCCCCTACTGCGGGTCGGGAAGCGGACGGCGTGCACATGCGTCGCTTGTAGACCGGATTCTGACTTAGAGGCGTTCAGTCATAATCCAGCACACGGTAGCTTCGCGCCACTGGCTTTTCAACCAAGCGTGATGACCAATTGTGTGAATCAACGGTTCCTCTCGTACTAGGTTGAATTACTATTACGACACTGTCATCAGTAGGGTAAAACTAACCTATCTCACGACGGTCTAAACCCAGCTCACGTTCCCTATTGGTGGGTGAACAATCCAACACTTGGTGAATTCTGCTTCACAATGATAGGAAGAGCCAACATCGAAGGATAAAAAAGCAACGTCGCTATGAACGCTTGGCTGCCGCAAGCCATTTATCCCTGTGGTAACTTTTTCGACACCTCTACCTTCGAATTCCGAAGGTCTAAACGATCGTTAGGACATGCTTTCACGGTTCGTATTCGTACTGGAAGTCAGAATCAAACGAGCTTTTACCCTTCTGTTCCATATGAGATTTCTGTTCTCGTTGAGCTCATCTTAGGACACCTGCGTTATCTTTTAACAGATGTACCACCCCATCCAAACTCCCCACCTGCCAATGTCTTCCGCCCGGATCAGCCCACAGAGCGAGCCTTGGGTCAAAAAAGAGGGGCAGTGCCCCACTTCCGATTCACGGAATAAGTAAAATAACGTTAAAAGTAGTGGTATTTAACTTTCGCCTTTCGGCTCCCACTTATAATACACCTATCAAGTCATTTCACAAAGTCGGAATAGAGTCAAGCTCAATAGGGTCTTCTTTCTTCACTGATTCTGCCAAGCCCGTTCCCTTGGATGTGGTTTCGCTGGATAGTAGACAGGGACAGTGGGAATCTCGTTAATCCATTCATGCGCATCACTAATTAGATGACGAGGCATTTGGCTACCTTAAGAGAGTCATAGTTACTCCTGCCGTTTACCCGAGCTTGGTTGAATTTCTTCAGTTTGACATTCAGAGCACTGGGCAGAAATCACATTGCGTGAACATCCGTTGGGACCATCGCAATGCTTTGTTTTAATTAAACAGTCAGATTCCCCTTGTTCGTACCAGTTCTGAGTTGGCTGTTCAACGTGCGGGGAGCATCTCGAGCAGTCTACCGATAGCCTACATGTTCGGGACTGGGACCCCCGTGCCCAGCCCTCAGAACCAATCCTTTTGCAAAAGTTACAGATCCATTTTGCCGACTTCCCTTGCCTACATTGTTCCAGCAACCAGAGGTTGTTCACCTTGGAGACCTGATGCGGTTATGAGTACGACAGGGCATGGACGGCATTCGGTCCTCCAGATTTTCAAGGGCCGCCGGGAGCGCACCGGACACCATGCGACGTGCGGTGCTCTTTCAGCCGCTGGACCCTACCTCCAGCTGAGCCAATTCCAGGGTGGGCAGGCTGTTAAACAGGAAAGACAACTCTTCCCGAGGCTCCCGCCGACGTCTCTGGACTTCCTAATGTTGTTGTCGACCGCCACGTCCCGATTCAGGAATTTTAACCCGATTCCATTTCGGAGCACGCGCGAAATACGTTGTTTGTCGGGGTTTCCCCGACCCTTAGGATCGACTAACCCATGTGCAAGTGTCGTTCACATGGAACCTTTCCCCTCTTCGTCCTTCAAAGTCCTCATTTGAATATTTGCTACTACCACCAAGATCTGCACCGATGGCCGCTCCGCTCGGGCTCGCGCCCAAGGTTTTGCAGCGACCGCCATGCCCTCCTACTCATCGGGGCCTGGCATTTGCCCCGAAGGCTGGGTATAGGTCGCGCGCTTAAGCTCCATCCATTTTCAGGGCTAGTTGATTCGGCAGGTGAGTTGTTACACACTCCTTAGCGGATTTCGACTTCCATGACCACCGTCCTGCTATCTTAATCGACCAACACCCTTTGTGGGATCTAGGTTAGCACGCAGTTTGGCACTGATAACGCTCAATCTACAGCTCTCGTTTGAGTGTAAAGCAGTCGTTAGCAAATATAGAACCCAACCTGGGTTGGGTGTCGATCCCACAGGGAATAGCTTCGCCAACAAGTAAGTAAAATTACTAAACTTTTGGTGCAAGTCTCGTAAAAGGGGGGATTGTAATTTGTAACGAAAACAATAAAGTAAAAGCTGAAAATAGTAAACTAAAGAGAGAAAGATTGTTACGTAAGTTGTAAACAATGAGAATTGAAGCGTTGGGGTTATGTCCACCTTCTGAGGTATACGTCTCTATTGGCTATGAGTGTGTAGAATTCTGACACGCTATTGCTTATAGAGAATTGTAGTCGATGGTAAATCCAAGCGTCTCTCGACCTGAACAAGGACTATTTCACTTTAACTCTCTCAAGCTTAAAGCGTGTCTAAAGGTACGAATTCTCCAAGAGGTTAGTCCAGTTACGACACAAGCTTTTTAATAGGAAAGGGTGTCCTACTACCTTGACATTATCTCTTTTCCAGACAAATAACCTTTCTCTAGAACAAGTTAAATGTTAGACTGGCGTATTCTTGCGTTTGCAACCGCAAAGAATGTGGATTAAGATGAAGAGAATAATGATATAAGCAATATACGTGTCTCGAACTCACAAACTCACAGCAATAGATAGTAACTCATTCGGCTTCCATAACCCCAACAGAGAAGTTTAGTTACCCATGAATGCGAAGTATATCACGATTGACATTGTTTTTATACCACAAGATTGAGTAATTTTCGTGTAGCTTAGGTGGTAGGTGTGTGGCGTGATTCCTTAGCAAAGTAACGTTTCTCTTGTTGCGGAAATTAAGAATAGATGAATAGAAAAAGAAAAATAGAATTAATGGGAAGATTATAAGAGTTGTAATTGAGAAGTAGAATGTATCTCTCCACTAAGGGAGGAATTCATTAAAAATCTCTAGCATGATAGGGTATTTATAATACTCCTATCCTACTCCTACTATGCTAATGAAATAAATAACCAAATCCTATTAAACTAATGAAATACTTAACCCATTTGTACTAGGTTAATGTAACATTCTCCTAATCCAAATAAACTAATGAAATACATAACCCAATTGTACTAGGTTAATGTATCATTGTCAAAATCCAGCTTTGTGTCTGTAAGTCCCCAAAGTCTTCAGAAATGTTGTTTTAGCCCGGGACATATTTTCCATGCAGCAGTTTTGGTCCTTAGGCGTGTAAACTCCCTTTCCTTCCTTCGTGAGCTTTCTTTTGCGTCAAGTAAGCCATAAAATGCTGAATTATGCATCATTTATACCTGAAACTTTACTAATCATGTTCGTTAGCTCATTTATAGGAAAAAGGACTAAAAGTGCATGAAATATATAGTTTGTTCTCAAAACTAGGCTAAAATATGGGCAAAATATATTGATATAGGCGTGTAAATTCGCCTATCATCAACACCCCACACTTAGAGCTTTGTTCATCCTCGAACGAAATATCATGTCCTTCTAAGCGTCGACTTAAGGTTTTTACAGCAACAACACAAAACATTTATCAAGACAAGCACAAAAATTATCAACAAAGAGTAGCTTCCCGATTATAAGTAGAAACAGTTTAACCTCTAGTGTAGACTAGTGATGGTGATCAACTCGCATGCAAACGTTAAGGTACATAGAATCATATACAACTATCCAAAGCTCATCAACCATGTGTGTCTCACAATATAGTACCCATAATCACTCACAAGTATAGCATATTTTTCAAACATGGGTATCAAAATGTCCTTGCTCTCACTCTCACAAAGAATTCATATGTAGCAACTGATGACCATAGGCTTGCCCTTAGTGTAATACTCCACTAAATGTCAGAATGTTAAGATTAGGATCAAGTAGGTCTTTTGATGGTTGTAATGTAGGCTAAGGGACGGGTAGGACTATTTTGGCCAGGAATAGTGACTAAGCTCCTAAGCGCTTTAATACATCACATTGTATCATTGACACTTTTTTCTTTCAACCTTTCTTCTTTCTTTTATTCTACCACCCTTGTTCTCCTCTTTTGTTTTTCAATTTTAAGAACAACTCACTTTTCAGCTTTCTTTTCCTTTTTCTTTTCACAACATACCTCCTATGATAGCACTTTTTTCCTTTTTCATAACGCATTCAAGAACCATTCCAATTTATAGCATTATACTCACCCAATTTCCTCTTATGTTGTCACATGACTTTTTCACTTTAAAGCACTTAGGAATTTGGATCAAATTATTGTCTTGAAAGAAATGGATTAGGCTTGCATACAAGGTTGTCAAAGAAATCGGCTAAAGGCTCAAAAGGGTTTGACTAGGATGATGTCCATGGGTAGGTAAAACTAAAGGTAAACAAATATAGGTTGCCAAAGAAATGCCTAAATCATATCCTAACTTACACTCCTTATTTTCGCTTTGCATACATACCAGGCAAGTTCTAGCATCAGCCACAAACATAGAAGATACTATTAATCTCACACACATAAGGCACATGGTCGACTTGATTGGAAGTAATATAGACTCTTGACCCAACAAATGAAGGAATTGAATCACACAATATCACATAATGAGTCACAACTAGAGCCTAAACGTCTCAATAGTCACAATTGTAACACATACTCTTGTTATAATCTCATGCTGCCTATCAAAATAATTTCATGCGAAGCTAAAAAAAATTTTTTAACTACTAATAAAACAAAACGAAACAAAAATGAAACAAAAGTAAACAAACATAGATGCGAATAGAGAAGTATAGCATGCAATACCACCACCCCACACTTAGTCGGGACACTGTCCTCAGTGGAAAATAAATACGAGGAACCTGGTCAGTCGGACTCCTCCTCTATGTCTAGGGTCCTACCCCTTTCATCGGAATGATAATTAGAGTCGTCATCCTCAGAAGTTCCTCATAAGTATCGCACTTAATTCCAAGCGTGAGTTGAGGTGTTTGCAGCGAGGAGGGTTCTCCTTGCTCCTTGCGGCTTCTTTTCTTGCTCTTTTGGGAAGTGGTAGCCTTTTGTTTGCCTTGTCTTGCTTTGGGTGCCATTGTACCTGAGACTTGAAATAGTGTTAATGGTAGCACAATCTCAATGGATACAATCTATACATAAGCAGTAGGGGTACCACCCCACACTTAGTTTTGTTAACACAAATCAGTGAAGTGAAAGTGGTCGATTACTCAGATTTCGTCGACATACGTTTTAGGATTGTATTCCAACAAGAAAGTCATCAATGCATCACTTACTTGCTGCCATTGGACTACTTTCATGGTAGATATAGCAACACTACTACATAGGGGTTAGCACATGGAATAGTTATTCTTACAACAATCACAACCTCCTATGTTGGTAGGCAACTATAAGTCTTATCCCGATGAAGGGGATAGTCTAACATGTAAGTATCCAAATAACAATCTTAAGCACTATTCATAGCCATAGTAATTCCGCAAATAGTATAACAATGCTATTAAAACCAATTTCAAGTCGGAAACAATTCAAGATTTTCCTACGTACATGTTCACTCACATGATTTTGTATCAACAATCCAAACACATGAACATCACCAACAATCTTATACGATTTAGCAATTCATAATAGACATAGCAACGTAGTAATTACGAGAAATAAATGAAGAATAAGAGAGTACTTACTTGCTTGAAGCTTGTGGAGATGGTTTTGTGAATTGGAAGAGCAAAAGAAGAAGATTTTGAGAGTATTTGGATGTATATGCGGCGCCCTTAGGTCACGTTTTAGCGTGGTTGTGTTGTAAAACTAAGTCCCCTTTATATAGGAAGAGAATGGGTAGGGTTTTGACCCATTTACAATCGGTTTTGGAGACAAAAAATACCACATATGCGGCGCATAATGCTCGGCATATCAATGACATATGCGGCGCATTATCTATAGTCTATTGCATTTGTAGACATATGCGCCGCATAGTCTATGGTATATGAGATACTGAGACCAAATGCCATATCATAGGCGGCGCATAGTCAAAAGCATACATAGGAATAGACGGCGCATAGTGTATAGCACACTAGATTCAGAGACTTTAGGCTATAGGATAGGTTGTGCATCGTTCGCGGCCTAGTTTTACCAAGGCCTAGCCTTTCTCGATGCCTATTTTGGCGTGAGAAATGCTCAATCCATAGCCTTATGCATCACCATTCCTAACTTACCAACTTTACCATACAATGCGCCCAAATCATCAATTGAAATCAATCTCCTCGTTGAATACTTCTTGCACCTATTTTTGCTCAAAACAAATGAAAATGATTAGTACGATGGGTTGCCTCCCACCAAGTGCCTTAGTTTTGGTCGTGGCACGACTCTTATTTTTGGATTTTTATTTATCAAGTACTAGGACGAAAGAAAAACGATGAAACGATGAAATGATAAAATGATAAAACAATAAAACGATGGGTTGCCTCCCATCTAGCGCCTTATTTATTTTCGTGACTCGACATAGTTACCTCGAGTACTCAGACTTCATCGAGGTAAGTGATGGATCATTTTCTGAAAGGATTTAGACGACAATGAGGCTTACCTGTGGGCATGCGATCTTTTTCGAGATGGCTCCTACATTTCTCCGGAGAGTCACCAATTATATCATCAATAGTCCAACCCATAGC
The DNA here is from genome assembly GCA_030864225.1 of Capsicum baccatum var. pendulum. Classification (NCBI taxonomy): domain Eukaryota; kingdom Viridiplantae; phylum Streptophyta; class Magnoliopsida; order Solanales; family Solanaceae; genus Capsicum; species Capsicum baccatum. The sequence goes on along the minus strand of CM061561.1, from coordinate 279,014,809 downwards.
TCTCTTGTATCTCTTCAGAGCAGAGATGAGAGCTTCTACGTGCTGTTCACTTAAATCATCTGCTCTCTCCGGAAGTATATTTCTACTTTCCAAGAAAACATACCTTAGATAATCGGGAAGCTCTTGCGATTCTAGCATTGGTGGCTCGTCAAAGGGAGTCTTCGCTTTTGGTTGATTCTTGAGATCACAATCTGGTTGCTTAGGAGTATAAGGCTCTATTTCTGTTAAAGCACTCATAAGTTCTTCATAACCTTCATTATCTTCATGCTCAACTTTCAGTGGCACAACAGACAATGGCTCAACAGTAGGCTGTTTCTCTATAGATAATGCTTTCATATCCTCATGATGAACATCTGCTACAGATAACTCATTCATATCGCTAGGCTGCTTCATTGATTTGCATATATCAAACCGTACCACTTCGTCATTAATTCGAAACAAAAGCTCATTATCTTTCATGTCAATAAGCACACTTCCAGTTGCAAGGAAAGGACGTCCCAGGATTATGGGAACTTCAGAATCCTCCTTACAATCCAGAATAACGAAGTCTGCAGGAAAGATGAATGAAGAAACTTTCACCAACACATCATTCAAGATACCCACAGGTCTTTTTACCGACCTATCAGCCATCACAAGCCTCATATTGGTTGGTGTCGGATCGCCTAGCCCCAACTTATTATAGATGGATAGTGGCATCAAATTGATTCTAGCACCTAGATCACACAATACCTTGGCAAAATCCAACGATCTAATTGTGCAATGAATAGTGAAAGCTCCAGGATCTGCCTTCTTTTGAACTAACGACCTTGTAGCGATTGCACTACAATGATGAACATTACCCGCCAAGTCGTAACTTGCTGCCCGCTTCTTTGTCAATAGGTCTTTCATAAACTTTGCTTATCCAGGCATTTGTTCAAGTGCCTCCACTAATGGAACATTAATGGTCAGCTGTTTGAGCATAGTCATAAATTTGCTAAACTTAGTGTCATCTACCACCTTCTTCAATCTTTGGGGAAAAGGTGGTGGTGGGTATGGAAGTGTTCTCTCCACGTTTTTATTCTCCTTTTGCTTCCGTTTTTCCAATTTTTCAGGCTGCACAGTGCTGGATGTGGCGTCGTTGACGTCAGGAGTAGTAGCTGCGGCATCTTCTCCTTTTGCGTTGTCATCTATGTCCGCAACTTTGTCGATCACTTCCTTGCCTTTTGCTGAAGTTTCCAGCACCTTACCACTTCTGGTAGTGATGGCCATGCATGACCCATCATTCCTTGGGTTTTGCACAGTATCGCTAGGTAAAGTGCCGACCTTTCTTTGGTTGAGTGCTGCTGAAAGTTGACTGAATTTCTACTCTAGTTGTCTAATTGAAGTAGAATGTGAATCTACTATTTTTTTCATGGAGGACAAATCATTAATTACCTCCGTAACTCCCGCACTCGTTGCTTCCACTCCTTTCAATAATTTAGCCATCATGTCTTCCATACTTCCAGAATTAGATATGGTGGTATCACGTCTGCCAGGGGGAACGTACAAACCACTCTTTTCATTCTTGTTCTTCCAACTACCTTGTTCTTTGTTTCCAGATTTATCATAATAGTCCCGACCTTGGTTTCCTTGGGTATTCCCTCGGAAACCCCCCTGATTGTTCAAGTAGTTGGCCTCCTCTTCCGAATCAGATTCGTCTCTTCCTTTTGACGCAATCGCTTTAACTTTTTCAGTCTTTCCTAATAGATGATTTGTAAGAACATCCATTTGGGTTTACATGTGCGCCATATCTTGATCACGTTCTTCTTCTCTTCTTCGTTGGTCTGCAGTCATGCCAATAGATAAAGTGGGGCTTGCTACCTCAGAATCCCTGGTATGCCAAGCTCTACTTTGTTTCGTCATACGATCTAGCATATTGCTTGCTTGACCAAAGGTGAGGTCCATGAAAGAACCTCCAGCTGCGTTGTCCACCACTGGTTTAGTTATTGAATTCAAGGCTCTATACAAGATCTCCATGAGGTGAACATTAGTCATGTGATGGTTTGGGCATCTCGCTATCTTTGACTTGAACCTCTCCCATGTTTCATGAAGAGCTTCAGAGGGAAGCTGATGAAAGTTGCTGATTTCATCTCTCAATTGAGCCCTTTTGGATGACGGAAAGAATCTTTCTAGGAAAGCGTCTCTCAATTGCCTCCAATTTGTAATTGAATCAGGAGTCAGCCCATTCAACCATAGTGTTGCCTCCCCAGACAGAGACAATGGAAATAGACGTAATCGAATAGCATTCTGACCAACACCAGGATTGTCAAAGGACTTGCATATAGAAATAAAGTTGATGAGATGCATATTCGGATCATCGCCTGCTAGTCCACCAAATAATCCCTTGAGTTGCAATAACTGAATCATGGTGCTTGTGATGTTGAACTTGGCTCCGGGCGCTAATGGTGGTGGAATTATTGCTCCAGTGGCTCCGGCACCATCAAGATCATCATCATCATCGTCGAAAGCTGGTTGCTTGGGTTGGCGATCATACCTATACCGAGCTTGTCGACCTCTTCTGTTGGCAGGTGTTGTAGTTTCAGCAACATGCCTTGGGTTTATCAACTCGTCATCACCTAAATCTTCATTGTCAGGATTTGTTGCTCGCCCAGGATTATCAATGTTTTGTTATTGGACTTGAGCAGCGAAAAGAGCAGCTAATCTTGCTTGCTCGTGTTGAGCAGCCATCCTGTCGATTTCAGCTTGTGCTTCCATTCTTCTAATTCGTTGTGGTTCAGGATTGATTGGTAATAACGGTTGACCAGAACTTCTAGTATGGGGCATGCACTAAAGTAAAACCTGAAATAAACAAAAACAAAAACTAAATGTAAAAGTACGAGAATCTTTTACCAAAGGGTCTAGTAATTATCACGAACTTGATTGACACTCATATTCCCCGGCAACGACGCCAATTTTTGATAACGCTCAATCTACAGCTCTCATTTGAGTGTAAAGCGGTCGTTAGCAAATATTGAACCCAACCTGGGTTGGGTGTCGATCCCACAGGGAATAGCTTCGCCAACAAGTAAGTAAAATTACTAAACTTTTGGTGCAAGTCTCGTAAAAGGGGGGATTGTAATGTGTAACGAAAACAATAAAGTAAAAGCTGAAAATAGTAAAGTAAAGAGAGAAAGATTGTTACGTAAGTTGTAAACAATGAGAATTGAAGCGTTGGGGTTATGTCCACCTTCTGAGGTATACGTCTCTATTGGCTATGAGTGTGTAGAATTCTGACATGCTATTGCTTATAGAGAATTGTAGTCGATGGTAAATCCAAGCGTCTCTCGACCTGAACAAGGACTATTTCACTTTAACTCTCTCGAGCTTAAAGCGTGTCTAACGGTACGAATTCTCCAAGAGGTTAGTCCAGTTACGACACAAGCTTTTTAATAGGAAAGGGTGTCCTACTACCTTGACATTATCTCTTTTCCAGACAAATAACCTTTCTCTCGAACAAGTTAAATGTTAGACTGGAGTATTCTTGAGTTTGCAACCGCAAAGAATGTGGATTAAGATGAAGAGAATAATGATATAAGCAATATACGTGTCTCGAACTCACAAACTCACAGCAATAGATAGTAACGCATTCGGCTTCCATAACCCCAACAGAGAAGTTTAGTTACCCATGAATGCGAAGGAGATCACGATTGACATTGCTGTTATACCACAAGATTGAGTAATTTTCGTATAGCTTAGGTGGTAGGCGTGTGGCGTGATTCCTTAGCAAAGTAACGTTTCTCTTGTTGCGGAAATTAAGAATAGATGAATAGAAGAAGAAAAATAGAATTAATGGGAAGATTAGAAGAGTTGTAATTGAGAAGTAGAATGTATCTCTCCACTAAGGGAGGAATGCTTCTCTCCACTAAGGGAGGAATTCATTAAAAATCTCTAGCATGATAGGGTATTTATAATACTCCTATCCTACTCCTACTATGCTAATGAAATAAATAACCAAATCCTACTAAACTAAGGAAATACTTAACTCATTTGTACTAGGTTAATGTAACATTCTCCTAATCCAAATAAACTAATGAAATACATAACCCAATTATACTAGGTTAATGTATCATTGTCAAAATCCAGCTTTGTGTCTGTAAGTCCCCAAAGTCTTCAAAAATGTTGTTTTAGCCCGGGACATATTTTCCATGCAGCAGTTTTGGTCCTTAGGCGTGTAAACTCCCTTTCCTTCCTTCGTGAGCTTTCTTTTGCGTCAAGTAAGCCATAAAATGCTGAATTATGCATCATCTATACCTGAAACTTTACTAATCATGTTCGTTAGCTTATTTATAGGAAAAAGGACTAAAAGTGCATGAAATATATAGTTTGTTCTCAAAACTAGGCTAAAATATGGGCAAAATATATTGATATAGGCGTGTAAATTCTCCTATCATCAGGAACCGTAACCCAGCTTCCGGTTCATCCCGCATCGCCAGTTTTGCTTACCAAAAATGGCCCACTTAGAGCTATTGATTCCGTGGTGCGGCTCAACCAAGCAGTCGTGCCGTCCTACCTATTTAAAGTTTGAGAATAGGTCGAGGGAGTTGCGCCCTCGAGGCCTCTAATCATTGGCTTTACCCGATAGAACTCGCACGCGAGGTCCAGCTATTTTGAGGGAAACTTCAGAGGGAACCAGCTACTAGACGGTTCGATTAGTCTTTCGCCCCTATACCCAAGTCAGACGAACGATTTGCACGTCAGTATCGCTGCGGGCCTCCACCTGAGTTTCCTCTGGCTTCGCCCCGCTCAAGCATAGTTCACCATCTTTCGGGTCCCGACAGGTATGCTCACACTCAAACCCTTCTCAGAAGATCAAGGTCGGTCGGCGGTGCACCCCTCGGGGGGATCCCACCAATCAGCTTCATTGCGCCTTAAGGGTATACTCGCCCGTTGACTCGCACACATGTCAGACTCCTTGGTCCGTGTTTGAAGACGGGTCGAATGGGGAGCCCATATGCCAGCGTCCGGAGCGCGCAGATGCCGAAGCATGCCAGAGGCGCGCGCTGCCTGCCACAATCGAGGAGACGGTGTTCCACGAGCATATCGAAAGCTCGGGCTTTGGCCGCCCCCTAATCCACGCTGGTACACGCCCCGAGTCGATCGGTGAACCGGCTCATCGTCGTTCTAAATCCTTCTCGGGGTGCATCGCCGGCCCCCACCCGCTTCCCTCCCGACAATTTTCAAGCACTCTTTGACTCTTTTTTCAAAGTCCTTTTCATCTTTCTCTCACGGTACTTGTTCGCTATTGGTCTCTCGCCAGTATAATTCGGATGACGGAGCCGCCCGATTCTAAGGCTGGGCTGTTCCCGGTTCACTCGCCGTTACTAAGGGAATCCTTCTAAGTTTCTTTTCCTCCGCTTATTGATATGCTTAAACTCAGCGGGTAATCCCGCTTGACCTGGGGACGCGGTCGGAGCGCCTGAGCGCGAAGGGGTCCTGGAGTCTGGGACGCTCGACGGGCCATAGCTGCGATGGCAAAGAGAGTTGAGTTGCAACCACTACTTGATACGATGTCAATCGACGTGGACTCACATTTAGGCCAGCAGCGAGCGCGAGGTGCACGGGAGGCCAGTATACGCCCCGTGATGACAGTGCGCCTCATGATTGAGGCGCGATGTGAGGGGGGCGATGCGATGCGTGATGCCCAGGCAGACGTGCCCTCGGCCTAATGGCTTCGGGCGCAACTTGCGTTCAAAGACTCGATGGTTCACGGGATTCTGCAATTCACACCAAGTATCGCATTTCGCTACGTTCTTCATCGATGCGAGAGCCGAGATATCTGTTGCCGAGAGTCTTTTTCATTTATAGAAGAAGCACAGGTCCCCCCGACGCACGCCGCGGACGGGTCACGAGGGGAAGGCTATCGATTCAAGTATTCTTTGGCGCTTTCCGCGTCGGGGTTCGTTGGTCTCCCGCCGCGCACGCTGGGCACGCGCTCTGGGGACGGGGGGAGGCACTCGTGCGAGGTGCCGGAGCACCCCGCCCGTGCGGACTCCCCAGGTTTTAAAAATATTCGCGGGGTCGTTCTGCTGTGCAGGTTTCGACAATGATCCTTCTGCAGGTTCACCTACGGAAACCTTGTTACGACTTGTCCTTCCTCTAAATGATAAGGTTCAATGTACTTCTCGCGATGTCGCAGGCATCGAACCGCCCACGTCGCCGCGATTCAAACATCTCACCGGATCATTTAATCGGTAGGAGCAACGGGCGGTGTGTACAAAGGGCAGGGACGTAGTAAACGCGAGCTGATGACTCGCGCTTACTAGGAATTCCTCGTTGAAGACCAACAATTGCAATGATCTATCCCCATTATGATGAAATTTCAAAGATTACCCGGGCCTGTCGGCCAAGGCTATAAATTCGTCGAATACATTAGTGTAGCGCGTGTGCCGCCCAGAACATCTAAGGGCATCACAGACCTGTTATTGCCTCAAACTTCCGCTGCCCAAAAGGTCGTAGTCCCTCTAAGAAGCTGGCCGCAAAGGGATACCTCCGCATAGCTAGTTAGCAGGCTGAGGTCTCGTTCGTTAACGAAATTAACCAGACACATCGCTTCACCAACTAAGAATGGCCATGCACCACCGCCCATAGAATCAAGAAAGACCTCTCAGTCTGTCAATCCTTACTATGTCTGTACCTGGCAAGTTTCCCTGTGTTGAGTCAAATTAAGCCGCAGGCTCCACTCATGCCGGTGCCCTTCCGTCAATTCCTTTAAGTTTCAGCCTTGCGACCACACTCCCCCCGGAGCCCAAAAACTTTGATTTCTCATAAGGTGCTGGCGGAGTCCTAAAAGCAACATCTTGACAAAGACACTACCATGGCAGGCCATTCGCAGTTTCATAGTCTGAATTTTTTCATACTTACACATGCATGGCTTAATCTTTGAGACAAGCATATGAATACTAGCAGGATCAACCAGGTGGCATTCCTCATCGACGCCGGAGTCGCATGAGCCCAGCCTGCCCGCGAGGGCGTAGACGAATTCAAGGCGAGCGCGACCATCGTTTGCAAGGAGCGTCGTACGTGGTAGATAGGAGACGATGAAGGCCCCATGCCCACTGCGTCTACCACATCCGAGAATTCGGGCCGCCGCTCGCGGACCACGACATCGCACGACGAAGCGAGGGAGGCGTGGGATACGAGGGCGGCCTTTTGATTTGCCCCGCGCACGAAATACAAGGGGCGAAAGGCGATCGATAAAACTTCATAATGCATGCAGCACAGGAAACCGACTTTGAGCAAGCCTATATTGCGCTTGCCCCATGACTGAGATGGCAGGTGGGTCAGGAAGTCGCTGGTCGAGCAGGGATGCAACCTAACAGCACGTGCCGAACACAACTCACGCCCCGTGCGTCCAAATGCTCCGTCGATGCACGCCCAGCACCGGCCCTAACGCCCAGCAATAGATGTCGTGCGCTGCTGCCCATGCGGACATTGCAAGGCTGAAGCAAGTCCCGCTTCACATGATAGCCCGCCCTTGGGGGGAGCTGAGGAGATGAAGGCACGCTGAGGCTCATGCACAGGCGCCGCCCACGCCGGCCGCCGGCGCCCGCGGATTGGGCTCGGCCGCATGCGTGCAGCGCCTGAAGCTTGCCCCGAGAGCAGCATCCAGTACTCGTCGCTCGCACGAAGGCACCGCCTCGTTCGAAGTCTAGCGCCAGCAGCCCCGTCGTGGACGACGCCACCGATAACCGACATTAACGTACAATGAAGGGCGGCCGGCATTGCTACACGGGCACGGACGGCTCACACGGACTAGCCATGCATGCTGCCATGCACCAACGCTGCACGCTGACATGGCCACTGAGTGCCTATGCCAACTACCGACAGTCGTCTTGAAGTGCTTTCAACACCTCTACTCATGCGTCGTGCGTCCAAATGCTCCGTCGATGCATGCCCAGCACCGGCCCCAACGCCAAACAATAGATGCCGTGCGCTGCTGCCCATGCGGACGTTGCAAGGATGAAGCAAGTCTCGCTTGAAATGATAGCCCGCCCTTGGGGGAGAGCAGAGGAGGTGAAGGCACGCCGAGGCTCATGCACGGGCGCCGCCCACGCCGGCCGCCGTCGCTCGCCGCGGATTGGGCTCGGCCGCATGCGTGCAGCGCCTAGAGTTTGCCCCGAGAGCAGCATCCAGTACTAGCCGCTCGCAAGAAGGCACCGCCTCGTCCGAAGTCTAGCGCCAGCAGCCCCGTCGTGGACGACGCCACCGATAACCGACACTAGCGTACAATGAAGCGCGGCCGACGTTGCTACATGGGCACAAACGCCTCGCACGGACTAGCCATGCATGCTGCCATGCGCCCACGCTGCACGTCGACATAGCCACTGAGCGCCTATGCCAACTACCGACAGTCGCCTTCAAGTGCCTTCAACACCTCTACCCCCCTTATATATGCTTAAAAAAAACCCAAGTGACAGGAGTAGACATGATTTTTCCAGAGAATCATACCAGACATATGCGAAACCGAACTGCACGTTTTGATGTGAGACGGAGCCTGTGCACTCAAAAAAAGGTCGCGTAATTTGTAAATGATAATTTTCGTTGAAAAAATATTTTTTTTACAAATATCATTTATTAAAATTGAAAAAAAATGTAAAAATAAATCAAAAATAGAAAAAATATTTATAAAAATATGAACAAATTAGGAAAATATTCTTAGTGCATGAACTAACCTTAAACCAACAATCGAGTGCATATTTGTACGCATAACGTAACGATATAAAATATTTAAATTTAAGGAAATTAAATAAAAATTTTAGAAAAATATAAAAATAAGTAACAACCCCAAAATATGCATATTAGAATGAAGTAGCCTTAAACCAACAATTGAGAGCGTACTTGCACGAATGACGTAACGATATAAAATATTTAAATTTAAGGATATTAAATAAAAATTTGAAAAAAAGGCAACGGGACATTACGAAAACCGCCACGACATATAAGGTAGAATTGGCATATATTTAAAATACAAAATTAGAGCGGATATGTAGAGAAATGAGTGTGCAACGGTGACAAGGATCGAGGAACGTCAGGAAAATATTAGGATGATCAAACGTAGGTTTACGCTCTTTTGATTTTGCCACGGTGCATTGTGCCTTGGTGCCATGGTGCCTTGGTGCCATGGTGCCTTGGGGACACGGTGCCACGGCACCACGGTGCCTGGGTGCCACGATGCCTTGGTTCCACGGCGCCGCTGCGCCTTGGTGTCATGGCGCGATGCTGCCTTGGTGTCATGGCGCCATGCTGCCACGGTGCCTCGGTGCCACGGTGACATGGTGCCACGGTGCCTTGGTGCCACGGAGCCATTGTGCCACGGTGCCTTGGTGCCATGGTGCTATGCTGCCACGGGGCCACGGTGCCTTGGTGCCATGGTGCCACGGTGCCTTGGTGCCACGGTGCCATGGTTCCATGGTGCCTTAGTGCCCTAGTGTCGCGGTGCCACGGTGCCACGGTGCCATGGTGCCATGGTGTCACGGTGCCTTGGTGCCGCGATGCGTTGGTGCCATGGTGCCGCGGTGCCATGGAGCCTGGGTGCCATGGTGCCAAGGTGCCAGGCCGCCTTGGTGCCACGGTGCCATGGCGCCTTGGTGCCATGGTGCCTTGGTGCCCTGGTGTCATGGTTGCACGCCGACTTGGTGCCACGGTGCCTTGGTTCCATGCTGCCACGCCGCCTTGGTGCCACGGTGCCATGGCGCCACGGTGCCTTGGTGCCTTGCTGTCATGGTGCCCTGGTGCCCTGGTGCCTTGGTGCCCTGGTGCCATGGTGCCACGCCGCCTTGGTGCTACGGTGGCATGGCGCCACAGTGCCTTGGTGTCATGGTGCCCTGGTGCCATGGCGCCACGGTGCCAAGCTGGCCTGGTGCCTTGGTGCCATGGTG
>CM061561.1:278992413-278999913 GCA_030864225.1 Capsicum baccatum var. pendulum | reverse complement strand
AACAACTTTCAGGACACAAGCTGTCCAGAAATTCCTGCACAGTACACCAGCCAACTTATCTTGTTTTCCATGGAAAATTCATATCAAGTGTATGGTTATTTTTACATACCTTAACTCCCAAGGTGTAAGTCTAATTCAATAACTCAAAAAGTAGCCTTTGGTTGCCTTCCAAGGTGAAGAAATGCCAAGAGAAACTTAGAGAGAAAAGCTGAAATTTTTTGGTCTTCTACTAGTTAACCTAAGGAGCTCGGTTTTGGTCCCTTTTTAAGGAGGCCTTAGACCGACTTTCTACTGATATTTGCAACTGATTAAATCAAGTTGGTCAATGAATAATTTTCCCCTTTCACTTGGGCCTTTTGGATCTCTAAATCAATGGGCTTTAGTGGCCCATTTTCCTTGATCTTTCTTGCACTTTGTTTGGGCCCAATTTTGTTAGTAGTGAATGAATTTAGTTGGGCCTATTATATAAAAATCTTGGGCTGAACATCTTGGCCCAATATAATGCTAAACCATTGGCTTTAATAGCCTCCCTAACTTGGGCTTCGTTTGTCACAAGACTTGGAAAGTTTCGGCGTTAAGCCTTGTCTTCGTTCCCCTTTCTTTTTACTAACGTCTAGACTTCAAGTGAGTTCACTTATGAATGAATTATTCTCCCTCATGTATATATACATTTTTTTAAGCCAACCACACAGGTGACTCACCTGCTAGCTTCCTAAGTTCCATAAGAACGTCAATGATTTTCTCTGTTTAAGGCCACAATCTCTAAATAGACTTCCATATAGTGCCCCAATCTAACACTTGAACACTTGAAAAAAACTTTTGGTAGTAATTAAATCAAGTCGTATGTCATTTTATGTGAACATTACTAGTACATGTAAAATGTGGGGTGTTACATCCTCCCCCCCTTAGGAACATTCGTCCCGAATGTTAACATAACCGTATAGTCTAGGCAGGTTTGAATTTCTGGTCACACAACTGTTACTAACATAACTAGTATTCAAACACATACCTATTAATGTTCCTCCTCTGTATCTTTTGCTCCCTCCTTGTCTTCAAATAGATGAGGGTATTTGGATGTCATTACTTCCTCCGGTTCCCACGTTATTTCTTCTACTTGGTTGTTTCTCCAGAGTACCTTTACTGATGCAACTTCTTTGTTCCTTAACTTTTTAATTTGGCGATCTAGAATAGCAACCGGTACCTCTTCATAAGTAAGATCCTCACCTATGCATTTTCGAAGCATTGACACATGAAACACTGGATGAACCATTGAAAGTTCCTGGGGTAGCTCTAATTCATATGCAACTTGTCCGACCCTCTTAGTAATCTTATATGGCCCTATGTAACGTGGGCTTAGTTTCCCTTTCATACCAAATCTCATAACCCCTTTCATTGGTGATACCTTTAAAAATACCCAATCTCCAATAGAGAATTCCAGCCCTCTTCTCCGCATATCTGCATATGATTTATGACGACTTTGGGCTGTTTTTAGCCGTTGTTGTATCACCTTAACTTTTTCCATGGCTTGTTGGACTAAATCTGGCCCGAGCAAGGTGGTTTCACCCACTTCGAACCAACCAATTGGTGACCTACATTTCCTCCCATACAAAGCTTCGTAAGGCGCCATCTTGATGCTCGAATGGTAGCTGTTATTATAGGCAAATTCAATAAGGGGAAAGTGTTCTACCCAGCTACCTTTAAAATCTAATGCACAGGCTCGCAACATATCCTCAAGTGTTTGAATAGTACGCTCTGCTTGGCCGTCTGTTTGGGGATGGAAGGCTGTACTCAAATTCACTTGCGTCCCTAAACTCCTTTGAAAGGACTTCCAAAATTTTGCCGTGAATTGAGCTCCTCGATCAGATATAATAGAGAGTGGGACCCCATGTAGCCTAACTATCTCTTTGAGGTATAATTTGGCATATTCTTCAGCTGTATAATCACTTCTAACTGGCAGGAAGTGCGCTGACTTCGTGAGTCTATCAACTATCACCCATATGGAGTCAAACTTATTAACTGAACGAGGCAAACCAGTTACAAAATCCATATTAGTCATATCCCACTTCCAAGTTGGAATCTCTATACATTGCATGTAACCACCTGGCTTTTGGTGCTCTACTTTGACTTGTTGACAAGTAGGACATTGAGCCACAAACTCTGCAAGGTCCTTTTTCATGCCTGCCCACCAAAACACCCCCTTTAGGTCATGATACATCTTAGTAGATCCTGGGTGGATGGAATATCTTGAATGATGGGCTTCTTCCATTATTCTCCTTCTGAGTCTGTTAACATCAGGAACACACAATCTATTTTGGCAATAAAGTACTCCATCTTGTGTAAGCCTAAACTCCTTCATTATACCTTGACTTACTTTCTCCTTAAGGCATTGTAGAATAGGATCATAATACTGTTTTTCTTTCACTTCCCTTATCAATGAAGAATCGGTAGCATTATGTACAATAATGTCCTTTCTTGGAGTTTCGAGTAGACGAACACCCAGACTGGCTAGTTGACGCAGATCCTTAGCCATGCCTTGCTTTACCCCTTTCTGATCACTGGTACCCATGAGTGTCTTACGACTTAGAGCATCAGCCACCACATTTGCTTTCCCTGGATGGTATAATATATCAATATCATAATCCTTTATTAACTCTAGCCACCTCCGCTGCCTCAAATTTAGATCTTTCTGCTTGAAAATATACTGTAAACTCTTATGATCTGTATATATGTCCACGTTCACCCCATACAAATAGTGGCGCCATATCTTTAAAGCAAATACAACCGCTGCTAGCTCAAGATCATGTGTTGGGTAGTTTTTCTCGTGTGGTCTCAATTGTCTCGAGGCATAAGCAATCACCTTACCATGTTGTGTTAGTACATACCCCAAACCAACTCCGGAAGCATCACAATACACTGCATATCCCTCTGAGCCTTCTGGAAGCACTAGCACAGGTGCTGAGGTTAGCCTGCTTTTCAACTCTTGAAAGCTCCTTTCACATGCATCATTCCATTGGAATTTGGTTTCCTTGTGAGTTAGCTTAGTAAGAGGTGTAGACATAGAAGAAAAACCTTCAACAAACCTTCTGTAATAACCTGCCAATCCAAGGAAGCTTCGAACTTCTGTAGGTGTCGTTGGCCTTGGCCAATCTTTCACAGCCTCTATATTTTGTGAATCCACCCTTATTCCTTCATCCGATACAATATGGCCCAAAAATGCCACTGATTTTAACCAAAATTCACATTTGGAAAACTTAGCATACAACCGGCGATCACGGAGAACTTGTAGTACTAGTCGTAAATGATTTGCGTGGTCCTTTTCTGATCTTGAATACACCAGAATATCATCTATAAATACTATCACGAACACATCCAGGAAAGGCTTGAATACCCTATTCATCAAATCCATAAAAACTGCTGGTGCATTCGTTAGCCCAAACGACATAACAAGAAATTCAAAGTGACCATATCTGGTTCGGAAAGCTGTCTTAGGTATATCTTTTTCCTGCACTCTCACCTGATGATAACCTGATCTCAAATCGATCTTTGAAAAGTATTTGGCACCCTGTAACTGATCAAACAAGTCATCAATTCTGGGGAGGGGATATTTATTCTTAATTGTCACCCTATTCAGTTGTCGGTAGTCAATACACATCCTCAATGTGCCATCCTTTTTACGCACAAATAAAACTGGTGCACCCCAAGGGGACACACTAGGTCTTATAAAGCCCTTTTCTAATAAGTCTTTCAGTTGCTCCTTTAATTCACGTAATTCTGCCGGGGCCATTCTATATGGAGGAATAGAGATAGGCTCGGTGCCTGGTAATAAGTCAATACCAAAATCTATTTCTCGTTCTGGAGGCAAACCAGGGAGTTCCTCAGGAAATACATCAATAAATTCATTCACTATTGGAACAGACTGGATAGTTGGTGATTCTGCCTCCATGTCTCTCACTCTAACGAGATGACATATATATCCCTTTGATATCATTTTTCTGGCTTTAAAATAAGAGATAAACCTCCCTTTTGGTGCCCCAATATTGCCTTCCCATTCAAGGACTGCTTCATTTGGAAAGTGAAAGTACATCCTCTTGGTTCGGCAGTCAACGGTGGCATAGCAAGAAGCCAACCAATCCATACCCATTATAACATCAAATTCTACCATTTCTAACTCGATAAGATCAGCTAATGTATCTCGGTCGCAGACAGTCACTATGAAGTCACAATAGATTCTTCTAACTATAATTGACTCCCCAGTTGGTGTAGACACCGCAAGTGGTTTATTCAATGATTTAGGTGTTCTACCAAGCTTCCCAGCAACTAATGGAGTAATATATGACAATGTAGAACCAGGGTCAATTAATGCATACACTTTATGTGAGAAGATGGAAAAAGTACCTATAACCACATCGGGTGAAGCTTCCAGGTTCTGTCGAGTCCCTAGAGCATATGTGCGATTTTGGGCCACGCTGGAACTAGCTGCCCCTCTAATACCTCTGCCGCGACCTATGGGAAATTGCTCACCTCTACCTGATGGAGGCACTGATGATGATGATACAACAGTTGATCCAGTAGGTTGTGCCATATCATCCCTGCGTCTTCTTGGGCAATCTTTTATTACATGCCCTGGCATACCACACCAATAACAAACATCCGTTCCCCTGCGACACGCACCTATATGATATCTCCCACATTGTCTGCAAGGCTGCCTAGGAGGCATTTGCTGGATTCCCGAATATCCTGTTGTCCGTGTACCTTGGCCCTCACTTCTCTGCCCAAATTGATCATTTCTAGACCCTTGAAGTGGTAGTGGAGCACTAGCTGTAGAGTAAGAGGATGATGGCCTGGGTGGCCTATGAGAAAATCGTGGCCTAAACTCACCCTGGGGTGGTGTAAACTGTCCTGTAAATCTAGCCCTCTTGGATTGCCCCCTTTCTATTTCTAGTGCCCTCCTTCTTTGTCTCTGATCCTCCAGTTTCTGTGCAAAAGCTTGCATCCTCGCTATATCCATGTCTTTATTCAAAGAAGCAATGGTACAATCTCTAACCAAATATGAATCCAACCTATCCACATACCGATGGACTCTATCTGCCATAGTAGCAACAACATTAGGAGCGTACCTGGCCAGAGAATTAAATTTAAGACTATATTCCCTCACGCTCATATTCCCCTGATGGAGGTTCAGGAACTGATCTGCACGGGCCTCTCGGATCTCTAATGGCAAGTAATGATCAAGAAAGGCCATTTTGAACTCCTCCCAAGTAGTTGGAGGTGTATCTCTGCCTTTGGAATGCTTCCAGGCTTCGTACCACAGTATAGCCACACCCTTCAATCTATATATAGCCAACTCAGCAGCTTCCGAACCACTTACATGCATAACATCTAAGGTGCGTTGGATCTGATCAATAAAATCCTGTGGATCTTCATTTGGATCTGTCCCAGTGAATGATGGAGGGTCTAAGTTGAGGAAATCACGTATTCTCATACTGGCTGCCCTACCTGCACCAACTGCACCTGCAACTGGGCCTTCTTGTCTTTGACCTTGGCCAGCAACTATACAAGTCAACAGTTGAACTGCATTTCTCAAATCCTGCACAGAAGCATCAACAGGTGGTTCTCGGGGGTTTTCACTACTTCCTGGTACATCAACAGATGGAGGGGTTGGAGATGTCTGTGATAGAGACTCATCTAGAGCCTCACTCTGTCGTCTCGCCCGATTGGGTATACCAACTACCACTTCTACTTCCTTTTCTTTACCTTTACTCTTCCTTGTCTCTGGCATACTTACTGTACAAAATAATTCAGGGATTAGACATGGTACACTTATAATATTTGGCTCTATGGCACGATCTAAAGAATAAAAAGAAGTGATAACTCCTAAATGCCACGTAGCCTCTTGTTTATAAATGTGGTGCACAACACATCGATAAACATGATTCTACATAGACACGGCTTTGTAGACTCCCTAGGACAACCCGCTCTGATACCACTTCTGTCACGCCCCAAATCCTATTAAGGCGGACTGGCACCCGTTGCCGGTAAGGCTCGGGAGAACCAACCTGTAGCAATACATTACCTATGAACATTATAAGTTACTTTTATACTAAACATGCCCTCAAAAGATAAATGGGGCTAGCAAGCCAAAAGATGTTGTATGACTAGACCGTTGGAGCCACAATGTCTACGATACGATACATGACCATACTATACTTTACATAGTCTACGAAGCCTCTAGACAAGAAACATTATCTTATAAGGGTCGGGACAGGCCCCGCCTCATGATAAGATACTATACAATGCAAAAAGATATGATAAGACTCGAAGCCCCGAATCAACCTAGAGCTCAGTGACTGCAGTTGATATCCTGTACTCTTACTGGGGAGGTTTATTAGCTTCTGCACCTGCAGCATGGAATGCAGGTCCCCCAACAGGGACGTCAGTACGAAATAATGTACTGAATATGTAAGGCAACATGTACTAAATATGAGATAAAAGCTCAAATGAAACCATACACTGCTGTAGGGTAAAAGACCACCTTTATGAATATTGTGGAGTCATGCATCTTATAACAATTATGTTACTTTACTCTTATCACTTATATAATCTGTGCACATCATGTAATACAAATGACCAGCTGATCAGTGATAAATCTATATCAGGATCGACCCATGCTAGGCTTTCCTTTCACCCCTGGGATACCCCCTGTAATACTGGGATTGACCCATGCTAGGTGATTCTTTCACCCCTGGGATACCACCCAACAGAAGCAACTGTATACATATATCTTCTTATTACTTTTGAGATGAATCTTTGGTGGTCATAACATTTGAGCTATAAGATTATAAGCATGACAAATGACAAGTATGTGACCATGTAACATCATATCACAATGAAAAGAGTGGGTTATACAATTAGTGAAACATATAGGACATAAACAACGTATGAACTTTATTTATCTAAAAAGAAGACTCATATGTCATGGTATCCAATGTATGTATGCAGCAGTGACAATGCTCGAATCTGGACACACAAATACATGTGAAAGAGTGGAGTGGTTATATCGAAGTTTGTAAAGATCTCTATGTGCCAATAAAGACTTTGGATTCCATGCCAAATAATAAGAGATCGAATAGCCTTACATACCTCGACATATCAACTTGTTTTTACTTCGAAATGACTTCTTTTCTTCCAACTATTTATCTACAATATCATGTTTTAAAGCTGGTATTAGCAGCTAATCAATGCATCTGGACAGCCCAATCTCACAAAACACAACACTTTGGCAACAAACGTATAACCATCGACTCAATGGTGTTATTCCGACTTTCTCAATTCTAACTGTCTTCAACCAGTACACATTATCATATACATGATGTACACAGCCTATATCATCTCTACAACATGCTGGAAACAGTCCATAACTACAACACAGAACCATTTTACAAAACGCTCAACTAAGAAGCACAACATCTCGTCGTCTCCCTACATTTCGTCGTTAACAAT
>CM061561.1:278984913-278987413 GCA_030864225.1 Capsicum baccatum var. pendulum | reverse complement strand
CGAGCAGGGATGCAACCTAACAGCACGTGCCGAACACAACTCATGCGCTGTACGTCCAAATGCTTCGTCGATGCACGCCCAGCACTGGCCCCAATGCCCAGCAATAGATGCCGTGCGCTGCTGCCAATACGGATGTTGCAAGGCTGAAGCAAGTCCCGCTTGACATGATAGCCCGCCCTTAGAGGGAGCAGAGGAGATGAAGGCACGCCGAGGCTCATGCACGGGCGCCACCCACGTCGGTCGCCGGCGCTCGCCATAGATTGGGCTCGGCCGCATGCGTTCAGCGCCTGAAGCTTGCCCCGAGAGCAGCATACAGTACTCGCCACTCGCACGAAAGGCACCGCCTCGTCCGAAGACTAGCGCCAGCAACCCCATCGTGGACGACGCCACCGATAACCGACACTAGCGTACAGTGAAGTGCGGCCGGCGTTGCTACACGGGCACGGACGGCTCGCACGAACTAGCCATGCATGCTGCTATGCGCCCACGCTGCACGCCGACATGGCCACTGAGCGCCTATGCCAACTACCGACAGTCGCCTAGAAGTGCCTTCAACACCTCTACTCACGTGTCATGCATCCAAATGCTCCGTAGATGCACGCCCAGCACCAGCCCCAATGCCCAACAATAGATGTCATGTGCTGCTGCCCATGCGGACGTTGCAAGGATGAAGCAAGTTCCGCTTGACACGATAGCCCGCCCTTGGGGGGAGCAGAGGAGATGAAGGCACGCCGAGGCTCATGCACGGGCGCCGCCTAGGCCGGCCGCCGGCGCTCGCCGCGAATTGGGCTCGACCGCATACGTGCAGCGCCTGGAAATTACCCCGAGAGCAGTATCCAGTACTCGCCGCTCGCATGAAGGCGCCGCCTCGTTCGAAGTCTAGCGCCAGCTGCCCCGTCGTGGACGACGCCACCGATAACCGACACTAGCGTACAATGAAGCGCGGCCGACGTTGCTACACGGGCACGGACGGCTCTCACGGACTAGCCATGCATGCTGCCATGCACCCACGCTGCACGTCGACATGGCCACTGAGAGCCTATGCCAACTACCGACAGTCGCCTTGAAGTGCCTTCAACACCTCTACCCCCCTTATATATGCTTAAAAAAAAACCCCAAGTGACAGGAGTAGACATGATTTTGCTAGAGAATCATACCAGATATATGCGGAATCGAACTGCACGTTTTGATGTGAGACGGAGCTTGTGCACTTAAAAAAAGGTCGCGTAATTTGTAAATGATAATTTTCGTTGAGAAAATATTTTTTTAACAAATATCAGTTATTAAAATTTAAAAAATATGTAAAAATAATCAAAAATTGAAAAAATATTTATAAAAATATGAATAAATTAGGAAAATATTCTTAGCGCATGAACTAACCTTAAACCAACAATCGAGTGCATATTTGTACGCATAACGTAACGATATAAAATATTTAAATTTAAGAAAATTAAATAAAAATTTTAGAAAAATATAAAAATAAGTAACAACCCCAAAATATGCATATTAGAATGAAGTAGCCTTAAACCAACAATTGAGTGCATATTTGTACGAATGATGTAACGATATAAAATAGTTAAATTTAAGGATATTAAATAAAAATTTGAAAAAAAGGCGACGGGACATTACGAAAACCGCCACGACATATGAGGTAGAATTGACATATATTTAAAATACAAAATTAGAGCGGATATGTAGAGAAATGAGTGTGCAACGGTGATGAGGATCGAGGAACATCAGGAAAATATTAGGATGATCGAACGTAGGTTTACGCTCTTTATATTTTGCCACGGTGCGTTGTGCCTTGGTGCCATGGTGCCATGGTGCCTTGGTGCCACGGTGCCACGGCTCCACGGTGCCTGGGTGCCATGGTGCCACGATGCCTTGGTGCCACGGCGCCATGGTGCCTTGGTGGCATGGCGCCATGCTGCCTTGGTGTCATGGCGCCATACTGCCACGGTGCCTCGGTGCCACGGTGCCATGGTGCCACGGTGCCTTGGTGCCATGGTGCCACGGTGCCTTGGTGCCACGGTGCCATGGTTCCATGGTGCCTTAGTGCCCTGGTGCCACGGTGCCACGGTGCCACAGTGCCATGGTGTCACGGTGCCTTGGTGCCGCGATGCGGTGGTGCCATGGTGCCGTGGTGCCATGGTGCCTGGGTGCCATGGTGCCACGGTGCCATGGTGCCTGTGTGCCATGGTGCCATACCACCTTGGTGCCAAGGTGCCAGGCCGCCTTGGTGCCACGGTGCCATGGTGCCTTGGTGCCATGGTGCCTTGGTGCCCTGGTGCCATGGTTGCACGCCTACCTGGTGCCACGGTGCCTTGGTGCCATGGTGCCACGCCGCCTTGGTGCCACGGTGCCATGGCGCCACGGTGCCTTGGTGCCTTGCTGTCATGGTGCCCTGGTGCCCTGGTGCCTTGGTGGCCTGGTGCCATGGTGCCATGGTGCCACACCGTCTTGGTGCTACGGTGGCATGGCGCCATGGTGCCTTGGTGCC
>CM061561.1:278967413-278979913 GCA_030864225.1 Capsicum baccatum var. pendulum | reverse complement strand
GAATTCTGACATGCAATTGCTTATAGAGAATTGTAGTCGATGGTAAATCCAAGTGTCTCTCGACCTAAACAAGGACTATTTCACTTTAACTCTCTCGAGCTTAAAGCGTGTCTAATGGTACGAATTCTCCAAGAGGTTAGTCCAGTTACGACACTAGCTTATTAATAGGAAATGGTGTCCTACTACCTTGATATTATCTCTTTTCTAGACAAATAACCTTTCTCTCGAATAAGTTAAATGTTATACTGGCGTATTCTTGCGTTTGCGACCATAAAGAATGTAGATTAACATGAAGAGAATAATGATATAAGCAGTATACGTGTCGCGAACTTACAAACTCACAGCAATAGATAGTAACTCATTCGGCTTCCATAACCCCAACATAGAAGTTTAGTTACCCATGAATGCGAAGGAAATCACAATTTGCATTGTTGTTATTATACCACAAGATTGATGATTTTCATGTAGCACAAGTGGTAGGCGTGAGGCGTGAATTCCTTAGCAAAAGTAACGATTCTCTTGTTGTAGATTTTAAGACTAGAAGAGTAGATTAGAAGTGTTTGTAGTGGAAGATGAGAGGGATGGAAGAAAATTAATTGTTGAATTAAGAGAAGAATAGAAAGATGAATAAAAATATCTAGTATGATAGGGTATTTATAATACTCCTATCCTACTCCTACTATGCTAATGAAATAAATAACCAAGTCCTACTAGGCCTATGGAACACTTAACCCAAATGTACTAGGTTAAGGTAACATTATCATAATCCAAATAAACTAATGAAATACATAACCTAATTGTACTAGGTTAATGTATCTTTGTCAAAATCCAGCTTTGTATTTGTAAGTCCCCAAAGTCTTCAGAAATGTTGTTTTAGCCCGGGACAGATTTTCCATGCAACAGTTTTGGTCCTTTAGGCGTCCCACTTCCTTCTCCTTCGTTCGTGAGCTTTCTTTTGCGTCAAGTAAGCCATAAAATGCTGTATTTTGCATCATTTATACCTGAAACTTTTCTAATTATGTTCGTTAGCTCATTTACAGGAAAAAGGACTAAAAGTGCATGAAATATATAATTTGTTCTCAAAACTAGGCTAAAATATGGGCAAAATATATTAATATAGGCGTGTAAATCCGCCTATCATCAACACCCCACACTTAGAGCTTTGTTCATCCTCGAACAACATATCATGTCCTTCTAAGCATCAACTTAAGGTTTTTACAACAACAACACAAAACATTTATCAAGACAAGCACAACAATTATCAACAAAGAGTAGCTTTTCGATTATAAGTAGAAAGAATTTAACCTCTAGCATAGACTCGTGATGGTGGTCAACTCATATTCAACAGTTAAGGCACAAAGAATCATATACAGCTATCCAAAACTCATCAACCATGTGTGTCTCACAATATATTACCCATAGTCACTCACAAGTATAGCATATTTTTCAAACATGGGTATCAAAATATCCTTGCTCTCACTCTCACAAAGAATTCGTATGCAGCAACTGATGACCCTAGGCTTGCCCTTAGTGTACTACTCCACTAAATGTCAGAATGTTAAGATTAGGATCAAGTAGGTCTTTTGATGGTTGTAATGTAGGCTAAGGGACGGGTAGGATCAGCTATTTTGGCCAGAAATAGTGACTAAGTTCCTAAGCACTTTAATACATCACATTGTATCATTGACATTTTTTTCTTTCAACCTTTCTTCTTTCTTTTATTCTACCACCCTTGTTCTCCTTTTTCGTTTTTTAATTTTAAGCATAACTCACTTTTCAGCTTTCTTTTTCCTTTTTCTTTTCTCAACATACCTCTTATGATAGCACTTTTCTTTTTCATAACACCTTCAAGCACCATTACAATTTAAAGCATCATACTTACCCAATTTCCTCTTATGTTGTCACATGACTTTTTCACTTTAAAGCACTTAGGAATTTGGATCAAATTACGGTCTTGAAAAAAAAATGGATTGGGCTTGCATACAAGGTTGTCAAAGAAATAGGCTAAAGGCTCAAAAGGGTTTAACTAGGATGATGTTCATGGGTAGGTAAAACTGAAGGTAAACAAATATAGGTTGCCAAAGAAATGCCTAAATCATATCCTAAACTTACACTCCTTATTTTCGCTTTGCATACATACCTGGCAAGTTCTAACATCAGCCACATACATAGAAGATACTATTAATCTCACACACACAAGGCACATGGTCGACTTGATTGGAAGTAATATAGACTCTCGACCCAACAAGTAAAGGAATTGAACCACAAAATATCACATAATGAGTCACAACTAGAGTGTAAACGTCTCAATAGTCACAATTGTAACACATACTCTTGTTATAATCTCATGCTGCCTGTCAAAATAATTTCATGCGAGCTAGAAAAAGTTACTCCAAAAAAAACTTAAAAAAACAAAAAAAAAACGAGCTCAAATAAAAAACTTAAAAAAAACAAAAAAATGAACTCAAAGAAAATAAATACGAAGAACCTGGTTAGTCGGACTCTTCCTCAACGTCGGGGGTCATACCCCCTTCGTCTGAATCATCATAAGAGTCATCGTTAGAGTTCCCCTCCTCGTCAGAATCAGGCAAACGTCGATCGACATAAGTCGGCACATCATCCTCTAGAAGTTCCTCAAAGTATACGCCCACTCCTCACATCTCCCGTGCATGCATGTTCATTGGGTAGTCGTGGTCCAGCTGTTGGAGCTCTTCAGCAGTTGGAACACGTCCACCACTCATCATAGTGAATCGTGTCATGCCATAGAGATGACGGAAGAAACTCTCAGCACGAGCATATCTCTCCGCAGTAGTAAGGTTGACATCATGAGTTGTTTCAGCATCTTTGACCTTGGTGAGGTCAACCTTCTTTGGGTTATGTGGGAGTTTGTGGTCAGCTGGTTCCTCTTCGATATCCTCCTTCCGCAAGATTGTTGTCAACAAATTTCCAAATGTGAAGTGGGACCTTTTTGTGGAGTCTGGCCTTCCTCATGGTAGATCGAATTATTGCCCCAAAGTTGATAGGGACATTCGTCATCAAAGCATATACCAAACACACTCTATCTCTTGATATCTTGGTGTATTGAGTCCCAGGAATAAGGCATGAGTTGACAATGCGCAACCAGATTCTTGCTTCCCTATTTAGTGGAGCATAGGGGAAGGTGTTGTATCGGCCGGTTTCTTTATGTCTGCCCCACCTTGCCATCGATCTGCTTCCACAAAGTGTGTGTCGTATTGCTCTATAAGGAGGCCTGCCGTACAGCTCTTTGAATGGTGCTGTGTCGACCGAAGGTAAGCCAAGAAAAAAGTTGATCCAATCCGTGGTGAGCTGTAACACTTGGCACCGAATTTTGACTTCATTGCCTGTTGTGTTAGGCGACCAGTTGGCATAAAACTCTCTTGTTAAATCAAGGTTGCATTCTCCCATGTTGCGGAAGATGAAATCCAGCTTCAATGCCATTATTTTTGCCAACATACGCGGCTCCTACTTTGCTAAGGTGTCCTTGTTGATCAAGTCGACGTGAACATATTTTCGTTCTTTGTTGTTCCTGTACCATTCTTTGGCTTCCTCCTCAAGAACCCATTTTATTCCAAACATTCTGTGGGGTAGTTGTGCTGAGGATGATTCTCCTTGGTCCTTGCGACCTCTCTTTTTGCCCTTTTGGGAAGTGGTAGCCTTCTCCTTGCCTTGCCTTGCTTTAGGTGCCATTGTACCTGAGACTAGAAATAGTGTTAGTGGCAGCACAATCTCAATCGATACAATCTATAAACAAGCATTAGGGGTACCACCCCACACTTTGTTTTGTTAACACAAATCAGTGAAGTGAAAGTGCTCGAGTACTCAGATTTTGTCGACATACGTTTTAGGATTGTATTCCGACAAGAAAATAAGCAATGCATCACTTACTTCCAGCCATTGGACTACTTTCATGGTAGATATAACAACACTACTACATAGGGGTTACCACATGGAATAGTTATTCTTACAATAATCACAACCTCTTATGCCGGTAGGCACTATAAGTCTTATCCCGATGGCCGGGATAGTCTAACATGTAAGTATCCAAACAACAATCTTAAGCAATGTTCATAGCCATAGTAATTCCGTAAATATCATAACAATGCTATTGAAACTAAATTCAAGTCGAAAACAAGTCAAGATTTTCCTACGTATATGTTCACTCACATGATTTTGTATCAACTATCCAAACACATAAACATCACCAACAATCTTATACGATTTAGCAATTCATACTAGACATAGCAATGTAGTACTTACGAGAAATAAATGAAGAATAAGATAGAACTTACTTGCTTGAAGCTTGTGGGGATGGTTTTGTGAATTGGAAGAGCAAAAGAAGAAAATTTTGAGAGGATTTGGATGTATATGCGGCACCCTTAGGTCAATTTTTAGTGTGGTTGTGTTGTAAAACTAAGTCCCCTTTATATAGGAAGAGAATGGGTCGGGTTATGACCCATTTACAATCGGTTTTGGAGACAAAAATCCCACATATGCGGCGCATAATGCTTGGCATAGACATGACATATGCGGCGCATTGTCTATGGCATAATAGGACATATGCGCAGCATAGTCTATGGCATTTGTAGACATATGCGCCGCATAGTCTATGGCATATGAGATACTGACACCAAATGCCATAGCATAGGCGGCGCATAGTCAAAAGAATACTTAGGAATAGGCGGCGCATAGTGTATAGCACACTAGATTCCGAGGCCTTAGGCTATAGGATAGGTTGTGCATCATTCGTGGCCTAGTTTTTCCAAGGCCTAGCCTTCCTCGATGCCTATTTGGGCATGAGAGATGCTCAATCCATAGACTTATGCATCACTATTCCTAGCTTACCAACTTTACCATACAATGCATCCAAATCGTCAATTGAAATCAATCTCCTCGTTGAATAATTCTTGCACATATTTTTGCTCAAAACAAATGAAAACGATTAGTACGATGGGTTGCCTCCCACCAAGAGCCTTAGTTTTGGTCGTGGCACGATTCTTATTTTTGGATTTTCATTTATCAAAACAAAACAAGTACTAGAATGAAAGGAAAACCGATAAACGATAAAACGATGGGTTGCCTCCATTCTAGCGCCTTATTTATTGTCGTGGCTCGACATAGTAATCTCGAGTACTTAGAATTCGTCGAGATAAGTGATGGCCATGTAATTCATCGAGTCAAGAGGACCGATATAAGGCTTAACACGTTGGCCATTCACTTTGAAGATAACACCATTATTGTCTTCCAATTCGACTACTCCAGACGAGTAGACTTGGATAACTTTAAATGGACCAGACCACTTAGATTTTAACTTACCTGGGAAGAGTTTTAATCTAGAATTGAAGAGTTGTACCATGGAACCTTTTTGGAAGTTTCGTCGAACAATCCGCTGATCATGATACTTCTTCATCCGCTCCTTATATAAATCCGATCGTTCATATGCATGGAGATGGAATTCATCTAGTTCGTTCAGCTGCTCCAACCTCAGATTCTTCACATCATCCCAATTGAAGTTCAATTGCTTCAATGCCCACAATGCCTTGACCTCGAGCTCAATGGATAGATGACAAGCCTTCCCATAAACTAGCTGATAAGGTGACATACCAATGGGTGTCTTGAATGCAGTCCTATACGCCCATAGTGCATCATCTAGCTTCCTAGACCAATCCTTCCTATTAGTATTAACCGTCTTTGCAAGGATTTGCTTGATCTCATGATTGGAAACCTCTACTTGTCCACTAGTTTGGGGATGATAAGGCGTAGCCACCTTATGTTGCTTGACACCATACTTAGCCAATACAGATTTGAATAGCTTGTTGCAAAAGTGAGATCCTCCATCACTTATGATAGTACGAGGTACTCCAAAGAGAGAGAAGATATTCTTCTTTAAGAATGCTACAACACGCTTTCCTTCGTTGTCGGCCAATGCTACATCTTCAACCCATTTTGAAACATAATCCACAGCAACCAAGATGTACTTCATTCCATACGAATTCACGAATGGACCCATGAAATCAATACCCCACACATCAAAGAGTTCTACCTCCAAAAGTTTGGACATGGGCATTTCATGGTGTTTTGAAATAGCACCTTGACGTTGGCATTGGTCACACCTTCTCACATAGTCGTATGCATCTCTGAATATTGAAGGCCAATAATAACCACTTTGTAATACTTTTCTTGTCGTTTGATTGCCTGCATGATGTCCTCCAACTTGCGAAGTGTGGCATGCTTCCAATATAGTGGGCACTTCTTCATGGGATATACATCATCGAATGATCCCATCCGCGCATCTTCGAAACAAATAAGGCTCATCCCAATAATAGTGTTGTACGTCATGCATAAACTTCCTCCTTTGGTGGTAAGATAAATTGGCAGGTAGCACATTACTCACCATGAAATTTGCAAAGTCGGCATACCATGGTAATTTGTCCATTGTTTTTGCTAATATCTCCTCATCAGGGAATGCATCATCAATCTGAATTTCTGGTTACGCCACCTGCTCATTCTTAAGTCGAGATAGGTGATCAGCCACTTGGTTCTCGCAACCTCTTCTATATTTGACCTCAAAATCGAACTCTTGCAGCAGCAATACCCATCGAATCAACCTTGGTTTTGCATCCTTATTTGTCATTAGATACCTAAGAGCTACATGGTCTGTATGGACGATAACCTTAGTACCCAATAGGTAGGCACGAAACTTCTCAAACGCATACACAACCGCTAGGAGCTCTTGTTCAGTAACAGTGTAATTCCTTTGGTCTTCATTTAGGACCTTACTCGCATAGTAGATAGGATGAAATAGTTTCTCCTTTCTCTGTCCAAGAACAGCACCAACGGCTACACCAGTAGCATCACACATGACTTCGAATGGGAGCGTCCAATCTGGTGCTACCATGATAGGGGCTTCAATGAGTTTTCCTTTAAGGCATTTGAATGCCTTTAAGAAATCGTCATTAAAGTCAAACTTCACATCTTTCTCCAATAGTTTTCCCAATGGACTAGAAATTTTGGAAAAGTCTTTGATGAATCTACGATAGAACCCAGCATGGCCAAGAAAACTACGAACTCCTTTCACCGAAATTGGAGGCGGTAGTTTCTCAATTACCTCTATTTTTGCTCGATCAACCTCTATTCCTCTTTCAGAGATCTTGTACCCAAGAACGATTCCTTCTTTTACCCTGAAGTGGCACTTCTCCCAATTCAGCACAAGGTTGAACTCTACACATCTTTGTAATGCCATGCTCAAGTTTTCCAAACACGCTTCAAAAGACTCACCAACAACTGAAAAGTCATCCATAAATACCTCCAAAGTGTCTTCAACCATATCAGAGAAAATAGACATCATACAACGTTGAAAGGTGGCTGGTGCGTTACATAACCCGAATGGCATACGTTTGAAGGCAAACGTACCATATGGGCATGTAAACTTTGTCTTCTCTTGGTCTTTGGGAGCAATACAAATCTGATTATAACCTGAATAACCATCCAAGGATCAAAAACATCCTTTCCCCGCTAATCGATCTAGCATTTGGTCCATAAATGGTACGGGGAAGTGATCTTTGAGCGTCCAAGAATTCAGCTTGCTGTAGTCCATGCATACTCTCCATCCAGTAACAAGCCTGAGTGGAATAAGCTCATTCTTCGCATTTGCGACCACCGTCATACCTCCTTTCTTGGGAACACATTGTACAGGACTTACCCATGTGCTATCAGAGATAGGATATACAACTCCTGCGTCTAACCACTTGATAATCTCCTTCTTCACCACTTCTTGCATAGGTGGGTTTAAACGTCTTTGATGTTCAATGGTGGGTGTGCACTTTTCTTGAAGCTGAATTTTATGTGTGCAAATCCCAGGTGGAATACCAATAATATCTGCAATGGTCTATCCAATGGCTCTAATATGCTTGCGTAAGATTGCAATAAGAGCTGCAACTTGTTCCTCACCCAAATCGGTTGCCACCATTACTGGATGAGTGTTTCCGCTTCCTAAGAATGCGTACTTCAAATGGATTGGCAGCTCCTTCAATTCTAGTGTGGGTGGTTCTTCAATAGATAGCTTAGCTGGTGGTGTGGGTCGATTCTTGAGATAAAGATCCAGCTTCTTGGGAGTATAGCGATATGTCCCTAATCCTGATAGAGCACAAATAGCTTCTTTAGAAATTTCAGCATCCTCATTCTCTCCTTTCATGAGCAAAACCTCCAAAGGATCATCAAGAATTTGCTCTTCTTCAAGTCGTTCTTTCTCATCATCAAAGACAACATCAGCCACAGAAAATACACTCAGATCTTTGGGTTGCTTCATTGATTTGCAAACATCAAAACGAACCACTTTGTAATTTATTTGGAATGAAAGTTCATTAGCCCTTAAATCAATGAGCACACTTCCTGTAGCAAGGAAAGGGCTCCCCAAGATTATGGGAACTTCTGAGTCAGCTTCACAATCTAAAATAACAAAGTCTTCCGCAAATATGAATGAAGAAACCTTTACCAATACGTCACATAGAATACCAACAGGTTGTTTTACCGACCTATCCGCCATGACAAGCCTCATATTAGTTGGTATAGGATCTCCTAACCCCAACTTCTTGTAGATCGATAATGGCATCAAGTTGATGCTTGCTCCTAAGTCACATAGTTCTTTGGCAAAGTTCAAAGATCCGACGGTGCAAGGAATAGTGAAAGCTCTGGGGTCGGCCTTCTTCTGAACTATCGATCGGGTAGCAATTGCACTACAATGATGTACATCATCCTTCAGCTCATAACTTGCTTCCCTCTTCTTTGTCAAAAGATCTTTCATAAGCTTCGCATACCCAGGCATTTGTTCAAGCGCCTCCACTAATGGAACATTGATGGTCAGCTGCTTCAACATAGTCATAAATTTGCTGAACTTAGTGTCATCCGCCACCTTCTTCAATCTTTGGGGAAAATGTGGTGGTGGGTATGGAAGTGTTCTCTCCATGGCTTTCTTCTCCTCTTGCTTCCGTTTTTCCACTTTTTCAGTTTGCACGTCGTTGGGAGTGACATTAGTAACATCATCCGTGGATTCCTCACGTTTCACGTTGTTATCCTTGTCCGCAACTTCGTCAACCACTTGCTTGTCTTTTGCTGAAGTTTCCAGCACCTTACCACTTCTGGTAGTGATGGCCATGCATGACCCATCATTCCTTGGGTTTTGCACAGTATCGCTCGGTAAGGTGCCAGCCTTTCTTTGATTGAATGCTGCTGAAAGTTGGCTCAATTGCTGCTCTATTTGCTTGATAGAAGTGGAATGAAAATCAACTAATTACTTCATAGAGGACAAATCATTAATCACCTCCGTAACTCCCGCGCTCGTTGCTTCCACTCCTTTCAATAACTTAGCCATCATGTCTTCCATACTTCCAAAATTAGATGTGGTGGTATCACGTCTACCAGGGGGAATGTACAAACCACTCTTTTCATTGTTTTTCTTCCAACTACCTTTGTCTTTGCTTCCAGATTTATCATAATAGTTCCGACCTTGGTTTCCTTGGGCATTCCCACAAAAACCCCCCTGATTGTTCAAGTAGTTGGCCTCCTCTTCAGAATCAGATTCGTCTCTTCCTTTTAGCATCATAGCTTTCACTTTTTTGGTCTTCCCTGATAATAAATGCTTTGTCAGAAGATCCATTTGTGTTTTCATATGCGCCATGTCTTGATCACGTTCTTCTTCTCTTCTTCTTTGGTCTGCAGTCATGCCAATAGATAAAGTGGGGCTTGCTACCTTACAATCCCTGGTATGCCAAGCTCTACTTTGTTTCGTCATGCGATCTAGTATATTGCTTGCTTGACCAAAGGTGAGGTCCATGAAAGAACCTCCAGCTGCATTATCCACCACCGGTTTAGTTATTGAATTCAAGGCTCTATACAAGATCTCCATTAGGTGAACATTAGTCATGTGATGGTTTGGGCATCTCGCTAGCTTTGTCTTGAACCTCTCCCATGTTTCATGAAGAGCTTCAGTGGGAAGCTGACAAAAGTTGCTGATTTCATCTCTCAATTGCGCCTTCTTGGATGGCGGAAAGAATCTTTCTAGGAAAGAATCTCTCAATTGCCTCCAATTTGTAATAGAATCAGGAGTCAGCCCATTCAACCATAGTGTTGCCTCCCCAGACAGAGACAATAGAAATAGACGTAATCGAATTGCATTCTGACTAACACCAGGATTGTCAAAGGACTTGTATATAGAAATAAAGTTGATGAGATGGATATTCGGATCATCACCTGCTAGTCCACCAAATGATCCCTTGAGTTGCAATAATTGAATCATGGTGCTTGTGATGTTGAACTTGGCTCCGGGCGCTAATGGTGGTGGAATTATAGCTCCAGTGGCTCCGGCACCATCAAGATCATCATCATCAGCGTCGAAAGCTGGCTGCAAAGGTTGGCGATCATATCTATACCGAGCTTGTCGACCTCTTCTGTTGGCAGGTGTTGCAGTTTCAGCGACATGCCTTGGGTTTATCAACTCGTCGTCACCTAAATCTTCATCGTCAAGATTTGTTGCTCGCCCCGGATTATCAATGTTTTGTTGTTGGACTTGAGCAGCGGCAAGAGCAGCTAATCTTGCCTGCTCGTGTTGAGCAGCCGTCCTGTCGATTTCAGCTTGTGCTTCCATTCTTCTAATTCGTTGTGGTTCAGGATTGATTGGTAATAACGAGTGACCAGAACTTCTAGTATGGGGCATGCACTAAAGTAAAAACATGCAATAAACAAAAACAAAAACTAAACGTAAACGTACGAGAATCTTTGACCAAAGGGTCTAGTAATTATCACGAACTTGATTGACACTCGTATTCCCCGGCAACGGCGTCAATTTTTGATAACGCTCAATCTACAGCTCTCGTAGGAGTGTAAAGAGGTCGTTAGCAAATATAGAACCCAACTGGGTTGGGTATCAATCCCACAGAGAATAGCTTGGTCAACAAGTAAGCAGAATTACTAGACTTTTAGTGCAAGTCTCGTAATGAGGGGGGATTGTAATGTGTAACCAAAACAATAAAGTAAAAGCTGAAAATAGCAAAGTAAAAAGAGAAGGATTTTTACGTAAGTTGTAAACAATGAGAATTGAAGCGTTGGGGTTATGTCCACCTTCTGAGGTATACGTCTCTATTGGCTATGAGTGTGTAGAATTCTGACATGCAATTGCTTATAGAGAATTGTAGTCGATGGTAAATCCAAGCGTCTCTCGACCTAAACAAGGACTATTTCACTTTAACTCTCTCGAGCTTAAAGCGTGTCTAACGGTATGAATTCTCCAAGAGGTTAGTCCAGTTACGGCACTAGCTTTTTAATAGGAAAGGGTGTCCTCCTACCTTGACATTATCTCTTTTCCAGACAAATAAACTCTCTCTCGAACAAGTTAAATGTTATACTGGCGTATTCTTGCGTTTGCAACCACAAAGAATGTATATTAAGATGAAGAGAATAATGATATAAGAAGTATACGTGTCGCGAACTTACAAACTCACAGCAATAGATAGTAACTCATTCGGTTTCCATAACCCCAATAGAGAAGTTTAGTTACCCATGAATGCGAAGGAAATCACAATTTGCATTGTTGTTATTATACCACAAGATTGATGATTTTCGCGTAGCACAAGTGGTAGGCGTGAGGTGTGAATTCCTTAGCAAAAGTAACGATTCTCTTGTTGTGGATTTTAAGACTAAAAGAGTAGATTAGAAGTGTTTGTAGTGGAAGATGAGAGGGATGGAAGAAAATTAATTGTTGAATTAAGTGAAGAATAGAAAGATGAATAAAAATCTCTAGTATGATAGGGTATTTATAATACTCCTATCCTACTCCTACTATGCTAATGAAATAAATAACCAAATCCTACTAGGCCTATGGAACACTTAACCCAAATGTACTAGGTTAAGGTAACATTATCATAATCCAAATAAACTAATGAAATACATAACCTAATTGTACTAGGTTAATGTATCTTTGTCAAAATCCAGCTTTGTGTCTGTAAGTCCCCAAAGTCTTCAGAAATGTTGTTTTAGCCCAGGACAGATTTTCCATGCAGCAGTTTTGGTCCTTTAGGCGTCCCACTTCCTTCTCCTTCGTTCGTGAGCTTTCTTTTGCGTCAAGTAAGCCATAAAATGCTGTATTTTGCATCATTTATACCTGAAACTTTTCTAATCATGTTCGTTAGCTCATTTACAAGAAAAAGGACTAAAAGTGCATGAAATATATAATTTGTTCTCAAAACTAGGATAAAATATGGGCAAAATATATTGATATAGGCGTGTAAATCCGCCTATCATCACGGACCGGCTCATCGCCGTTCTAAATCCTTCTCGAGGCGCATCGCCGACCCCCATCCGCTTCCCTCCCGACAATTTCAAGCACTCTTTGACTCTCTTTTCAAAGTCCTTTTCATCATTCCCTCGCAGTACTTGTTCGCTATCGGTCTCTCGCCCGTATTTTGCCTTGGACGGAATTCACCGCCCGA
>CM061561.1:278959913-278964913 GCA_030864225.1 Capsicum baccatum var. pendulum | reverse complement strand
CGGGCACGGACGGCTCGCACGGACTAGCCATGCATGCTGCCATGCGCCCACACTGCAGCCGACATGGCCACTGAGCGCCTATGCTAACTACCGATAGTCGCCTTGAAGTGCCTTCAACAACTCTACTCACGCATCGTGCTTCCAAATGCTCCGTCGATGCATGCCCAACACCGGCCCCAACGACCAACAATAGATGTCGTGCGCTGCTGCCTATGCGGACGTTGCAAGGATGAAGCAAGTCCCGCTTGACACGATATCCCGCCTTTGGGGGAGCAGAGGAGATAAAGGCATGCTGAGGCTCATGCACGTGCGCCGCCCACGCCGGCCGCGGATTGGGCTCGGCCGCATGCCTGCAGCGCCTGGAGCTTGCCCCGAGAGCAGCATCCAGTACTCGCCGCTCGCACGAAGGCACCGCCTCATCCGAATTATAGCGCCAGCAGCCCCGTCGTGGACGACGCCACCGATAACCGACACTAGCATACAATGAAGCGCGACCGACTTTGCTACACGGGCACGGACGGCTCGCACGGACTAGCCATGCATGCTGCCATGCGCCCACGCTGCACGTCGACATGGCCACTGAGCGCCTATGCAAACTACCGATAGTCGCCTTGAAGTGCCTTTAACACCTCTATCCCTCTTATATATGCTTAAAAAAAAACCAAGTGACAAGAGTAGGCATGATTTTGCCAGAGAATCATACCAGACATATGCGGAACCGAACTGCACGTTTTGAGGTGAGACGGAGCCTGTGCACTCAAAAAAAAGTTGCGTAATTTGTAAATGATAATTTTCGTTGAAAAAATATTTTTTTTACAAATATCATTTATTAAAATTGAAAAAATATGTAAAAATAAATCAAAAATAGAAAAAATATTTATAAAAATATGAAAAAATTAGAAAAATATTCTTAGCGCATGAACTAACCTTAAACCAACAATCGAGTGCATATTTGTACGTATAACATAATGATATAAAATATTTAAATTTAAGGAAATTAAATAAAAATTTAAAAAAAAATATAAAAATAAGTAACAACCCCAAAATGTGCATATTAGAATGAAGTAGCCTTAAACCAACAATTGAGTGCGTATTTGTACGAATGACGTAACGATATAAAATATTTAAAATTATGGATTTTAAATAAAAATTTGAAAAAAAGGCGACGGGACATTACAAAAACCGCCACGACATATGAGGTAGAATTGACATATATTTAAAATACAAAATTAGAACGGATATGTAGAGAAATGAGTGTGCAACGGTGACGAGGATCGAGGAACGTCAGGAAAATATTAGGATGATCGAACGTAGGTTTACGCTCTTTTCATTTTGCCATGGTGCATTGTGCCTTGGGGCCATGGTGCCTTGGTGCCATGGTGCCATGGTGCTTTGGTGCCACGGTGCCACGGCGCCACGGTGCCTGGGTGCCATGGTGCCACGATGCCTTGGTTCCACCGCGCCACGGCGCCTTGGTGTCATGGCGCCATGCTGCCTTGGTGTCATGGCGCCATGCTACCACGGTACCTCAATGCCACGGTGACATGGTGCCACGGTGCCTTGGTGCCACGACGCCATTGTGCCACGGTGCCTTGGTGCCATGGTGCTATGCTACCACGGGGCCACGGTGCCTTGGTTCCATGGTGCCACGGTGCCTTAGTGCTACGGTGCCATGGTTCCATGGTGCCTTAGTGCCCTGGTGCCGCGGTGCCACGGTGCCATGGTGCCATGGTTTCGCGGTGCCTTGGTGCCGCGATGCGTTGGTACCATGGTGCCTAGGTTCCATGGTGCCACGGTGCCATGGTGCCTGTGTGCCATGGTGCCACGCCACATTGGAGCCACGGTGCCTTGGTGCCAAGGTGCCAGGCCGCCTTGGTGCCACGGTGCCATAGTGCCTTGGTGCCCTGGTGCCTTGGTGCCCTGGTGCAATGGTTGCACGCCGACTTGGTGCCACGGTGCCTTGGTGCCACGGTGCCACGCCGCCTTGGTGCCACGGTGCCATGGCGCCACGGTGCCTTGGTGCCTTGCTGTCATGGTGCCCTGGTGCCCTGGTGCCCTGGTGCCTTGGTGCCATGGTGCCATGGTGCCACGCCGCCTAGGTGCCATGGTGCCACGCCGCCTTGGTGCTACGGTGGCATGGCGCCACGGTGCCTTGGTGCCATGGTGCCATGGCGCCAAGGTGCCAAGCTGCCTTTGTGCCTTGGTGCCATGGTGCAGGGATTCAAGGCGAGCGCGACCGTCATTTGCAAGGAGCGTCGTAAGGGGCAGATAGGAGTCGATGAAGGCCCCATGCCCACTGCGTCTACCGCATCCGAGTATCCCGACCGCCGCTCATGGACCAAGACATCACACGACGAAGCGAGGGAGGCGTGGGATGCAAGGACGGCCTATCGATTCGCCCCGCGCACGAAATGCGAGGGGCGAAAGGCGATCGATAAAACTTGATAATGCATGCAGCACAGGAAAGCGACTTCGAGCTTGCCTACATTGCGCTTGCCCCGTGACTGAGATAGCAGGCGGGTCAGGACGTCGCTGCTCGAGCAGGGATCCAACCTAACCGCACGTGCCGAACACAACTCATGCGTCGTGCGTCCAAATGCTCCGTCGATGCACGCCCAACACCGGCCCCAACGCCCAGCAATAGATGCTTTGCGCTGCTGCCAATGCAGATGTTGCAAGGCTGAAGCAAGTCCCGCTTGACACGATAGCCCGCCCTTGGGGGGAGCAGAGGAGATGAAGGCACGCCGAGGCTCATGCACGGGCGCCGTCCACGCCGGCCGCCGGCGCTCGCCGCGGATTGGGCTCGGCCGCTTGCGTGCAGCGCCTGGAGCTTGCCCCGAGAGCAGCATCCAGTACTCGCCGCTCGCACGAAGGCACCGCCTCGTCCGATGTCTAGCGCCAGCAGCCCCGTCGTGGACGACGCCACCGATAACCGACACGAGTGTACAATGAAGCGCGGCCGATGTTGCTACACGGGCACGGACGCCTCGCACGGACTAGCCATGCATGATACCATGCGCCCACGCTGCACGCCGACATGTCCACTGAGCGCCTATGCCAACTACCGATAGTCGCCTTGAAGTGCCTTCAACACCTCTACCCCCCGTATATATGCTTAAAATAAAAAACCCAAGTGATAGGAGTAGGCATGATTTTGCCAGAGAATCATACCAGACATATGCGGACCCGAATTGTACGTTTTGATGTGAGACGGAGCCTGTGCACTAACAAAAAGGTCGCGTAATTTTTAAATCATAATTTTCGTTGAGAAAATATTTTTTTTTTACAAATATCATTTATTAAAATTGAAAAAATATGTAAAAATAAATCAAAAATAGAAAAAATATTTATAAAAATATGAAAAAATTAGGAAAATATTCTTAGTGCATGAACTAACCTTAAACCAACAATCGAGTGCATATTTGTACGTATAACGTAACGATATAAAATATTTAAATTTAAGGATATTAAATAAAAATTTAAAAAAAATATAAAAATAAGTAACAACCCCAAAATATGCATGTTAGAATGAAGTAGCCTTAAACCAACAATTGAGTGTGTATTTGTACGAATGACGTAAGGATATAAAATATTTAAATTTAAGGATATTAAATAAAAATTTGAAAAAAAGGCGACGGGACATTACGAAAACCGCCATGACATATGAGGTAAGTTTCTAAGGGAATCCTTGTAAGTTTCTTTTCCTCCGCTTATTGATATGCTTAAACTCAGTGGGTAATCCTGCCTGACCTGGGGTCACGGTCGGAGCGCCTAAGCGCGAAGGGGTCCTAGAGTACGGGACGCTCGACGGGCCGTAGCTGCGATGGCAAAGAGAGTTGAGTTGCAACCACTACTTGCTGCGATGTCTGTCGACATGGACTCGCATTTAGGCCAGCAGCGAGCGTGAGGCGCACGGGAGGCCAGTATCGGCTCCGCGACGACAGCGCACCTCATGATTGAGGCGCGATGCGAAGGGGGCGACGCGATGCGTGACACCCAGGCAGACCTGCCTTCGGCCTAATGGCTTCGGGCGCAACTTGCGTTCAAAGACTCGATGGTTCACGGGATTCTGTAATTCACACCAAGTATCGCATTTCTCTACGTTCTTCATCGATGCGAGAGCTGAGATATCCATTGCCGAGAGACTTTTTCATTTACAGAAGAAGAACAGTTCCCCCCGACGCACGCCGCGGACGGGGCGCGAGGGGCAGGCTATCGATTCAAGTATTCCTTGGCACTTTCCGCGCTGGGGTTCGTTGGTCGCCCGCCGCGCACGCTGGGTGCGCGCTCCGGTTATGGGGGGAGGCACTCATGCGAGGTGATGGAGCACCCTGCCCGCGCAGACTCCCCAGTTGTTAAACACGTTCGCGGGGTCGTTCTGCTGTGCAGATTTCGACAATGATCCTTCCGCAGGTTCACCTACGGAAACCTTGTTACGACTTGTCCTTCCTCTAAATGATAAGGTTCAATGATTTCTCGCGACGTCGCGGGCAGCGAACCGCCCACGTTGCCGCGATCCGAACATTTCACCGGATCATTCAATTGGTAGAAGCGACGGGCGGTGTGTACAAAGGGCACGGACGTAGTAAATCTGAGCTGATGACTCACGCTTACTAGGAATTCCTCGTTGAAGACCAACTATTGCAATGATCTATCCTCATCATGATGAAATTTCAAAGATTACCTGGGCCTGTCGGCCAAGGCTATAAACTCGTCGAATACATCAGTGTAGCGCTCGTGCGGCCCAGAACATCTAAGGGTATCACAGACCTGTTATTGCCTCAAACTTCCGCGGCCTAAAAGGCCGTAGTCCCTCTAAGAAGCTGGTCGCGAAGGGATACCACCGAATAGCTAGTTAGCAGGATGAGGTCTCGTTCGTTAACGGAATTAACCAGACAAATCGCTTTACCAACTAAGAACGACTATGCACCACCGCCCATAGAATCAAGAAAGAGCTCTCAGTCTGTCAATCCTTACTATGTATGGACCTGGTAAGTTTT
>CM061561.1:278944913-278947413 GCA_030864225.1 Capsicum baccatum var. pendulum | reverse complement strand
CACTCCCCTCGGAGCCCAAAAACTTTGATTTCTCATAAGGTGTCGGCGGAGTCCTAAAAGCAACATCTTGACAAAGACACCACCATGGCAGGCCATTCGCAGTTTCACAGTCTGAATTTGTTCATACTTACACATGCATGGCTTAATCTTTGAGACAAGCATATGACTACTGGCTGGGATCAACCAGGTAGCATTCCTCATCGACGTCGGGGTCGCATGAGCCCGGCCAGTCCAAAGTCTAGCGCCAGCAGCCCCGTCGTGGACGACGCCACTGATAACCGACACTAGCGTAGAATGAAGTGCGGCCGATGTTGCTACACGGGCACGGACGGCTCGCACGAAATAGCTATGCATGCTGCCATGCGCCCACGCTGCACGTCGACATGGCCACTGAGCGCCTATGCCAACTACCGACAGTCGCCTTGAAGTGCCTTCAACACCTCTACCCCCCTTATATATGCTTAAAAAAAAACCCAAGTGACAGGAGTAGACAAGATTTTGCCAGAGAATCATAACAGACATATGCGGAACCGAACTGCACGTTTTGATGTGAGACGGAGCCTGTGCACTCAAAAAAAGGTCACGTAATTTGTAAATGAAAATTTTCGTTGAAAAAATATTTCTTTTTATAAATATCATTTATTAAAATTGAAAAAATATGTAAAAATAATCAAAAAGAGGAAAAATATTTATAAAAATATTAAAAAATTAGAAAAATATTCTTAGCGCATGAACTAACCTTAAACCAACAATCGAGTGCATATTTGTACGCATAACATAACGATATAAAATATTTAAATTTAAGGAAATTAAATAAAAATTTTAGAGAAATATAAAAATAAGTAACAACCCCAAAATATGCATATTAGAATGAAGTAGCCTTAAACCAACAATTGAGTGCGTATTTGTACGAATGACGTAACGATATAAAATATTTAAATTTAAGGATATTAAATAAAAATTTTAAAAAAAGGCGACGGGACATTACGAAAACTGCCACGACATATGAGGTAGAATTGACATATATTTAAAATACAAAATTAGAGCGGATATGTAGAAAAATGAGTGTGCAACGGTGACGAGGATCGAGGAATGTCAGGAAAATATTAGGATGATCGAACGTAGGTTTACGCTCTTTTATTTTGCCACGGTGCGTTGTGCCTTGGTGCCATGGTGCCTTGGTGCCATGGTGCCATGGTGCCTTGGTGCCACGGTGCCACGGCGCCACGGTGCCTGGGTGCCATGGTGCCACGATGCCTTGGTGCCACGGCGCCACGGCGCCTTGGTGGTATGGCGCCATGCTACCTTGGTGTCATGGCGCCATGCTGCCACAGTGCCTCGGTACGACGGTGCCATGGTGCCACGGTTCCTTGGTGCCACGGTGCCTTGGTACCATAGTGCTATGCTGCCACGGGGCCACGGGGCCTTGGTGCCATGGTGCCATGGTGCCTTGGTGCCACGGTGCCATGGTTCCTTGGTGCCTTAGTGCCCTGGTGCCGCGGTGCCACGGTACCATTGTGCCATGGTGTCACGGTGCCTTGGTGCCGCGATGCGTTGATGCCATGGGGCCGCAGTGCCATGGTGCCTGGGTGCCATGGTGCCACGGTGCCATGGTGCCTATGTGCCATGGTGCCACGCCACCTTGGTGCCACGGTGCCTTGGTGCCATGGTGCCAGGCCGCTTTGGTGCCACGGTGCCATGGTGCCTTGGTGCCATTGTGCCTTGGTGACCTGGTGCCATGGTTGCACGCCGACTTGGTGCCACGGTGCCTTGGTGCCATGGTGCCATGCTTCCTTGGCGCCACGATGCCATGACGCCACGGTGCCTTGGTGCCTTGCTGTCATGGTGCCCTGGTGCCTTGGTGCCCTGGTGCCATGGTGCCATATCGCCTTGGTGCAATGATGCCACGCCGCCTTGGTGCTACGTTGGCATGGCGCCACGGTGCCTTGGTGCCCTGGTGCCCTGGTGCCCTGGTGCCATGGCACCACGGTGCCAAGCTGCCCTGGTGCCTTGGTGCCATGGTGCAGGGATTCAAGGCGAGAGCGACCGTCATTTGCAAGGAGCGTCGTACGGGGCAGATAGGAGTCGATGAAGGCCCCATGCCCACTGCATCTACCGCATCCGAGTATCCCGACCTCCGCTCATGGACCACGACATCGTACCACGAAGCGAGGGAGGTATGGGACGCAAGGGCGGCCTATCGATTCGCCCCGCGCATGAAATGCGAGAGGTGAAAGGCAATCGATAAAACTTATTAATGCATGCAGCACAGGAAACCGACTTCGAGCAAGCCTACATTGCGCTTACCCTGCGACTGAGATGGCAGGCGGGTCAGGACATCGCTGCTCGAGCAGGGATCCAACCTAACCGCACGTGCCGAACACAACTCACGCGCCGTGCGTCCAAATGCTCTGTCGATGCACGCCCAGCACTGGCCCCAACGCCCAGCAATAGATGTCGTGCGTTGCTGCCAATGCAGATGTTGCAAGGATGAAGCAAG
>CM061561.1:278914913-278937413 GCA_030864225.1 Capsicum baccatum var. pendulum | reverse complement strand
TTAGTAATTTTGCTTACTTGTTGGCCAAGCTATTCCCTGTGGGATCGACACCCAACCCAGGTTGGGTTCTATATTTGCTAACGACCGCTTTACACTCCTACGAGAGCTGTAGATTGAACGTTATCAAAAATTGGCTCCGTTGCCGGGGAATACGAGTGTCAATCAAGTACGTGATAATTACTAGACCCTTTGGTCAAAGATTCTCGTACTTTTACATTTAGTTTTTGTTTTGGTTTATTGCAGGTTTTTACTTTAGTGCATGCCCCATACTAGAAGTTCTGGTCAACCGTTATTACCAATCAATCCTGAACCACAACGAATTAGAAGAATGAAGCACAAGCTGAAATCGACAGGATGGCTGCTCAACACGAGCAAGCAAGATTAGCTGCTCTTGCCGCTGCTCAAGTCCAACAACAAAATATTGATAATTCTGGGCGAGCAACAAATCCTGACGATGAAGATTTAGGTGATGACGAGTTGATAAACCCAAGGCATGTTGCTGAAACTACAACACTTGCCAACAGAAGAGGTTGACAAGCCCGGTATAGGTATGATCGCCAACCTTTGCAGCCCGCTTTCGACGATGATGATGATGATCTTGATAGTGCCGGAGCTACTGGAGCTATAATTCCACCACCATTAGAGCCCGGAGCTAAGTTCAACATCACAAGCACCATGATTCAGTTATTGCAACTCAAGGGATTAGTTGGTGGACTAGTAGGCGACGATCCGAATATGCATCTCATCAATTTTATTTCTACATGCAAGTCTTTTGACAATCCTGGTGTTGGTCAGAATGCTATTCGATTACGTCTATTTCCATTGTCTCTGTCATGGGAGGCAACACTATGGTTGAATGGGCTGACTCCTGATTCAATTACAAATTGGAGGCAATTGAGAGATGCTTTCCTAGAAAGATTCTTTCCGCCATCCAAAAGAGCACAATTGATAGATGAAATCAGCAACTTCCGCCAGCTTCCCACTGAAGCTCTTCATGAAACATGGGAGAGGTTCAAGACAAAGCTAGCAAGATGCCCAAACCATCACATGACTAATGTTCACCTAATGGAGATCTTGTATAGAGCCTTGAATTAAATAACTAAACCAGTGGTGGATAATGTAGCTGGAGGTTCTTTCATGGACCTCACCTTTGGTCAAGCAAGCAATATGCTAGATCGCATGATGAAACAAAGTAGAGCTTGGCATACCAGGGATTCTGAGGTAGCAAGCCCCACTTTATCTATTGGCATGACTGCAGACCAAAGAAGAAGAGAAGAAGAACGTGATCAAGACATGGCGCACATGAAAACACAAATGGATCTTCTGACAAAGCATTTATTATCAGGGAAGACCAAAAAAGTGAAAGCTGTGATGCTAAAAGGAAGAGACGAATCTAATTCTGAATAGGAGGCCAACTACTTGAACAATCAGGGGCGTTTTCGTGGGAATGCCCAAGGAAACCAAGGTCGGAACTATTATGATAAATCTGGAAGCAAATACCAAGGTAGTTGGAAGAAAAACAATGAAAAGAGTGGTTTGTACGTTCCCTTATAAATCTCTTTATCAGCTTAGTTATCCGCACCCCCCTACAAATGGTATCAGAGCCCAGTAATTTTAAAAGATACGGAAGTGATATAGATTTTGGAGTTAAGTTAGAGTTAGATTTAGTTAAATTTAAATTAAGTTAAGTTAAATTTAGTTATTTATTAAATTAATTATGAGAAGACCATTTAAAAATAGAGAAGCTTTTAGAAAAATTAAAGAAAATTTAGTTAGTAATTATTCAGAATATATAAGTTTAAATAAAACAAAAGAAAATCCACAAAGATTAGCCTATTTAATTACATTAATATCTAGTATTGAAGCAAAATTAATAATCCATTTAAAATCTAGAAGAATGAGACATATACCACCTAATTATGATAAAATTAGATTTAAATATCCACCAAAATATTACAAACACAATTCAAATGAATAAAGAGCAAAAATACAAAGAATTAAAACAATTTATCTCTGAAAAACGTAAAGAATTAAAAATAAGAAAAGAAAGATTACATTATAATATATTTGCCGGAGTTAGTAAAAATTCAATAAATATACAAAAAGATGAAATATCAAAATTAGAATCTCAAATAGATAGTTTAGAATATATATGTCAACACGAACTATTCACAATAAAATGAATAAAGAAGAATTTATAATAGATGAAAAAATATACGAAAATCACGAAGGTACAAAAATAAAAATAGTATTTTCTAATCTAGGAAGAAGGTATAAGAAAATAGGAGAACATTTATATTTAATGTTAGAAAAAGAAGAATTAAAATTAGAAGATAAATTAACAGCAATGGTAAGAATAGAAAAAGAAAATGAAGAGATAGATAGAAAAAAGGAAA
The DNA here is from genome assembly GCA_030864225.1 of Capsicum baccatum var. pendulum. Lineage (NCBI taxonomy): Eukaryota > Viridiplantae > Streptophyta > Magnoliopsida > Solanales > Solanaceae > Capsicum > Capsicum baccatum. Next base: position 278,935,017 of record CM061561.1, on the reverse strand, counting down.
TAGAAAAAATTAAACAACAATCTACGGAAGAAATACGAAAAATAGAAGAAACTAAAAATAATAGGATTGCTGAACTAGAAAAAGAATTACAAATGTTAAAAGAGTTATATGAACAAAGACAGAAAGAAAAAGAAGAAATAGATAAAGAACAAAAATTAATAAACGAGATAAATCAATTTAAAGAAAAATTAGAAATAAATAATATAGAGGTAGAAGAAACGGATAATTATGATTCAGAAGATAGTGAAACATATACGGAAATATTAACAAATATAAAAGATTTAGAAATTAACGAAAAACAAGAAAAAATTAATCAAGAAAACTTAGAAAATAATAATACAGAAATAAATACTCTTGACAAAAAAGAAGATGAAAATCTAATACCCAAAACAACAGAAATAAGAAAACCTATATATTACAAAAATAAATTTAAAAGATATAATGAATATGACAAATGGACACCAAAACAAATAGTTAATAAAAACTATAACTTTTTAGATCTAGACTGTGTAATAGATACAGAAAAAACAATACAATTATGGGTAGGATATATGACAAAACAATTATTAGACAATAATATAAACATAACAGATGCACCAGAATACATAGAAAAAACTCTAATAGGATCAGTAAAATTATGGTTTACAAATTTAACAGAAAATAGTAAGAAAGTATTAAGAGCTAATAAACCTATGGAAGGAGCAGCATCAACAACAACAAAATTAACACCTATAGAATTATTGAAAAAATATGAAACAGCTATAAAAGATGAATTTGGTAGTATGACAACATTAGAAGAAGAACAAGATGAAGAAAAAGATACAAATAGGAATTTAATGATAAAATTAACAATATGTAATATGTGTTATATAGATGAATATACTTGCGCATTTAAAGAATATTATTATAAAGGAGCATATAGCATAGAAGAAAGTAGAGAAATAAGAAAATTATATTTTAATAAATTACCCGAACCATTTAGTTCAAAAATAATAAAAAGTTGGGAAGAAGCAAAAATAGTAGATACATTAGGAGCTAGAATAAAATTTTTACAACAATGGTATAGAAAGTTATGTGAAAAATATAGAGAAGAATTAAAAATGGAAAAAACATTAGTAAGAAATTTAGCATGTTGCAAAAATAAAATAGCACCCCAATTTGGATGCGAAGAAAGATATTATAAGAAAAGAAAAAGACATAAGAAATATAAGAAATATAAAAAATCAAAATATAAATATAAGAAACCAAGAAAAAGATATTATGTTAAAAATTATAAAAATAAAAGACCATATAGAAAGAAAAAATCTATAAAAGAATGTACATGTTATAATTGTGGAAAGTTAGGACATTTAGCTAGAGATTGTAAATTACCTAAAAATCCAAAAAATAAACAAATATCCGAAATAAAAATAGAAAATACAGAATATATGCAAATAGATTATATAGATTATGAACTAGAAAGTGAAGATAGTATATATGAAATTTCAGAAAACGAAACAGATATTGAAATAGATAGTGAGATAGATGAATCAAATGACTGAAGAAGATATAAAAATAATAACAAAGGAAGAATATTTAAATGATGAAGGAACAGAACAAAAGATAATATTTGACAGTAATATATTTGATGAAATAAAAGGAAAAGAGTTAGATTTAAGTGTAGAAAAAATATTCAAAATACCAACAATAAAAAATATTTTTAGTAGGAAAAAAGATGAATATTATGTAGTATGCCAAAAAGAACATGTAATAGACTGTAGATATGCCAAAGGAAAAGCTAGTATACCACTAGTAACAAAAAGGATAATTAATAAAGAAATAAATGATATAAAAAGTAAAGGAGATCCAATAAAATACGTACACCTCGGAGGTACAGAAATATTGATAAAAGCATGTTTTAGAGAAGGAATAGATACACCGATAGAATTATATTTAGCAGATGATAGAATTATAAAACCTATAGAAAAAAGCATAATAACTGCCGTAAAAGGAAATTTAATATACCAAAAATTTAAATTTATAATAAGTGCAAATTATTCAGTAGCAGTAACAGATAGAAATATAGATAAATCATTAGTATTATATTGGAAGATATCAGGAATAGAGTTAACCCCAGGAAGTAAAATATTTACAGCGAGATGTAAAAATTTATATGTATTAACAACAAAACATAAAATAACAGGGAAAAATAAGATTAATAAAATACAAATAGATAGCCCATTTGAGCAAATTGTAAAAACAATAGATTATAATGATTATAGCTACAAAGACATAGATATAGAAGAAAATTTAGAAATAGTAAATGATAGAATAAGTACAACGAAAAGAATAGCTAATGAAAAACCAGAGTCATCAAGCTCATCAAAAAGAATGAGTTATGAAACAAATTCAATAAGTAATTTAAATCAATATTACATAACAGGAAAAATAAATGAAAAAGAACATTTAATACTATTAAACACAGGACAAGAAGAAAATTATATAGCAAAATATCTAGTAAAAAATGAAGAAATAAAAACTGATAATGATATATGCCCAGATCTACCGAGAAGTTTAATAAATAATAAGGATATAGCAGAAAAAGAAATAATAATAGGAGGAATTAGAAAAATAAAAATAGAATTTGAGGTAAAAGAAGAAATGCAAAAAGCAGATATAATATTAGGAATAAAATGGTTAGAACAAGTAAAACCATATAATATAGAACATACACAATTAGCCATAACATATAATAGGGAAAGATTATTCTTAAGAAGAGCCTTAACATAAAATGAAAATATATGTATTAATGAAGATAGTAGTGGAAGGATATTATAGTAGATATTATACGCCTATGATAGATACAGGAGCAGAAGCTAATTTATGTAGATATAATTGCCTACCAGAAAGTAAATGGGATAAATTAAAAATACCAATAATAGTTAAAGGATTTAATAATGAAGGAAGCTTAATTACTTACAAAGCTAGGAAAGTAAAAGCACAAATATGGGATAAGATATTGACAATAGAAGAAATTTATAATTATGAACTAACATCAAAAGATATACTTTTAGGAATGCCATTTTTAGATAAATTATACCCACATATAATAACTAGAAACGATTGGTGGTTCACAACACCATGTAAACAAAAAGTAAGAGCAAAAAGAGTTAGTAATAAAATCAGAAAGAAAACTGACTGGATAAAAGGAAGTGAAAAAATTACACAAAAGTTAGAAAATATAAAAACCGCTGAAGATACAATAGAATTAGTAGTATTCTCGATAAATAAAACAGAGATAACTATATTTTCAATAAATAAGATAGAAATAGTTAAGAAAAAATTAGAACAATTATATAGCGAAGATCCATTAAAAGGATGGGAAAAACATAAAACTACCATAAAAATTGAATTAATAGATAAAAACAGTATAATAACCCAAAAACCATTAACATATAATTTTGATGATTTAAAAGAATTTAAAATGCATATAGATGAATTATTAGAAAAACAATATATACAAAAAAGTAATAGTAAACATAATAGTCCAGCATTTATAGTAAATAAACATAGTGAACAAAAAAGAGGAAAAAGTAGAATGGTTATTGATTATAGAAATTTAAATGCAAAAACTATAACATATAATTACCCAATACCAAATAAGATATTAAAAATAAGACAAATCCAAGGATATAATTATTTTAGTAAATTCGATTGTAAATCAGGATTTTACCATCTAAAGTTAGAAGAAGAATCTAAAGAATTAACCGCATTTACGGTACCACAAGGATTTTACGAATGGAATGTATTACCCTTTGGATATAAAAATGCACCAGGTAGATATCAACATTTTATGGATAACTATTTTAAACAATTACCTAACTGCATAGTATACATAGATGATATATTATTATATACAAAAACTAAGGAAGAACATATAAAATTATTAGAACAATTTACAGATATAATAGAAAATTCAGGAATAAGTCTAAGTGAAAAGAAAGCCGAAATTATGAAAAATCAGATAGAATTTTTAGGAATACAAATAGATAAAAGTGGAGTAAAAATGCAACAACATATAGTACAAAAAATAATAAATTCTAAAGAAGAATTAGATACAAAAAAGAAATTACAATCATTTTTAGGATTAGTAAACCAAGTAAGAGAATATATACCAAAATTAGCAGAAAACCTAAAACCCCTACAGAAAAAATTAAAAAAGGATATAGAATATAATTATAATGAAGAAGATAAAAAACAAGTTCAAAAAATAAAATTACTTTGTAAAGATTTACCAAAATTACAATTTCCGGATGAAAATAAAAAATTTACATATATAGTAGAAGCAGATGCCAGTGAATATAGTTACGGCGGAGTACTTAAATATAGATATGAAGCAGAAAAAATAGAACACCATTGTAGATACTACTCAGGTACGTTCAACGAGACAGAAATAAAATGGGAAATAAATAGGAAAGAATTATGTTCATTATATAAATGTTTATTAGCATTTGAGCCATATATTGTATATAACAAATTTATTGTGCGGACAGATAATACACAGGTACGCTGGTGGCTAACAAAGAAAATACAAAATTCAGTTACAACAAAAGAGATTCGGAGACTAGTTCTAAATATATTAAATTTTACATTTATAATAGAAGTAATCAGTACTAACAAAAATGTTATTGCAGATTACATATCAAGACAAAGCTACGCAAACTGAAATGATAGAAGAAAATATACATGAAAAGATACTCAACGCCCTGACTATGCTTTCATTGAAAGTAGACAGTATGGGTACTGAGATAGAAAAGCTAAAGCTAAAGACTAGCGAAGATAATCTGAAGTCTATAGCTATGAATCAGCTAACTCAGCAATGTGCAGAGCTATGTCGATCGGAAGACAATAAAATTCCAGAGATAGAAGGAGATGTTGGGATACTCCATAAAACCCATAACGCTTATCAATCTACTTCTGCAGGTACAAGCAAAGGAGTTAGAAAAAATATGAACTTAAATAAGCTATTTGACAAGCCATATACACCAAATATACCAAAAGACCCTATGTTTACACCCCCACAAGTTACCACATACCGAGAAAGCCTAAATCAAGACAAAAAGACATATAACTACACAGCCCGTACATATATAGAAAATATCTACAACGTACAAACTTTCTTAAATAGCAACCCAAAAGCTACAAATATCCAAGAACCAGATACGAACTATATAACCCAGAAATTAACCGGATACAACAAGCTAATCGCCTTACCCAAAACTAGACCCAGCTTAGTAAAAACTTGCTATGAATATGGATTACTTAGTACCGTATATACCACAGACGGAACTGAGATATCTACTATACCCGAGATATATGAAGCATTTACCATATTTAAAAGAATAACCAAAGGTACTTTATTTTTTATAAAAATCTACACGGCACCGGCAGAGATATTATTTGACGAAGTAAAGAAACCTATACAAGTTGTAAAAATAGGAATGACAAGAGATATGATTATACCGCAAGATATTGGTACACAGCCAGAGATACCCAGAATTGAGATACCGAAATTTTATGCGAATAAAAGAGTTATCGGACTATCTACGATTTTACAAGAACTAGCAAATAAATATTGTAATCAAAATCCTATATGGAGTTATTATTCAAGAAACCATGTATTGATATATTCAAATTCAAAGGAACTACGAGAAACAGATATGGAAACAATTAGGCAATGGATTATGACGTTGCTTAAACCGGAGACAGAACCTATCGCCAGAGCTATTAAAGAAAAATTTATTTCAGAAGAGTTATTGACCAGATATTGCAAAACTATTGGACACAAATACCCAGATCACAGATGTTCAAAATGTAACGGAGGAGATAATGACGTCCCAGCAGTACAGTTAGAATAAAAGAGGATAAGGACGACAGCTGGAAGATAAGGACAGAGCAATAATGGAGATATAGCAGATATGACAAAATAGACGGAAGACTTATGGCAGAAGATTTATTTGAGACTACGTAAAATGTAAAGACTTTTTTTTGTATATTAGTCTTTAGTAGTTGGAATAGTAGTTGAAATAGTAGTTGAAATAAATGTAGGTAAAGACTTTAGTAGGTAGGTAAACATTTTCTTTGTTTAGTTTTTAGTCTTTTCAATTAAACACGGATGTATACACTTTGAGTCTATAAATAAGAATTCAGAAGGCATTGCAAAGGCAGGCCTTCAAACATTCAGCAAAATACTCTCTCCATTCCAATTCAAAAATATTTAGCCCAGTTAATTAAATACACCGCAATGGAAAAAGCTATGGAACAACAAACCTCAGAAATATCAAAGCTACCGAAACAGGTATATCTATTTACGATTATGAATAGCTAAATTCATAATTCCCGACAATCATGATATGATAAAATAAATTCATATTAGTTACTTTATAGTAGAATTATTCGAAAAATAATATGTTAAGAAGTTTACTAGCAAAGTGGAAACGGAGAAAAATCCCAAGGAACTATGCCATCCTAAAGGTGAAACCAATGAGGCAAGAAGCCGTGGCGGGGAGTAACCAAAGTCGAGGCGTTGTTTAAGGGAGAATATCCGAATTACCATGCTAGTAGTGACAGAAGAACATGTTATTTAAGAATAATCTAGTATATAGTAATCTGAGATGACTATATTTTATTATGTATATGGTTGCAGGGAATATTTTGAAAAAGCAATTTTATGATAATGAATGATAATATATCTGATGTCATGGTAGATAAATTTAAGATACTTGTTTTGTATGCACTTAGAGATATAGATGTTGCAGATATAAGAAAAGTTATATTAGAAAAAGCATATGGAAAAAATTATACGGATAGAATAAATTATATACCACACATACCCAACTACTCTTATAAATATTTATCATGTTAAAGTTACGAAGGATTTTTAAAAATACGCAAAAAATACAGTTACTAGAAAAACAGATAAAAATAAATATAGACAAATACATGGAAAATAAAAAATATATAAAATCTCTTAATAAAAATATGCAAAAACTACTAAGTCTAAAACAAATAGCTATAAAATATCAATCTTAAAAAATAGCCCATTTAGACTACCTTAGAATTTTAGTCTTATATATACTTAAGGATATAGAAATAATAGATATTAAGAAAATGATATTAGAAGAAGTAATAAACTATGAAATAAACTATGAAATAGAAATGATAAATGCCACAGCACAAATATACGAAGACATTTACCCAGAAGGATATTATTCAGACCAAGATTGTGGATGTTAGAATATATTAGAAAAACTAGAGAAAACCAAGATAATCTAAATAACGAAGTTAATTATAGAAACCATATTAAAAAAATAATGGAAGATCTAAAAGAAAAGTTAATATGGATAGAAAAAACCTTAGAAAATTTAGAAAAAAGTACATGTAACAGTTTATATAGTATAAAAAACTCACTACGAGAAGAACAACACAAAATAATAAATGACATAGAAAATCTAGAATTAGATATACACTACAGTACAGAAAGGATAAGTTATTACACAGAAATTTGTAACTCAGTAGTTACTACAGGATAAAATAATAAACTAAATTAATGAATACACCTCATAAAAAGAATAATTTATTAACACAAAATCTAAAAAATAACCACGCACAAAAAAGAATAGATTCATCAATTATAATAAATCTATTTATAAATCTCTTTATCAGCTTAGTTATCCGCACCCCCCTACAAGAATAATTTATTAACACAAAATCTAAAAAATAACCACGCACAAAAAAGAATAGATTCATCAATTATAATAAATCTATTTATAAATCTCTTTATCAGCTTAGTTATCCGCACCCCCCTACAAATGGTATCAGAGCCCAGTAATTTTAAAAGATACGGAAGTGATATATTCTGGAAGTATGGAAGACATGATGGCTAAGTTATTGAAAGGAGTGGAAGCAATGAGCGCGGGAGTTATGGAGGTGATTAATGATTTTTCCTCCATGAAGCAATTAGTTGATTCTCATTCCACTTCTATCAAGCAAATAGAGCAGCAATTGAGCCAACTTTCAGAAGCATTCAATCAAAGAAAGGCTGGCACCTTACCGAGCGATACTGTGCAAAACCCAAGGAATGATGGGTCATGCATGGCCATCACTACCAGAAGTGGTAAGGTGCTGGAAACTTCAGCAAAATACAAGTAAGTGGTTGACGAAGTTGCGGACAAGGATAATAATGCGAAACGTGAGGAGTCCACGGATGACGTTACTAACGTCACTCCTAACGACGTGCAAACTGAAAAAGTGGAAAAACAGAAGCAAGAGGATAAGAAAGCCATGGAGAGAACACTTCCATACCCACCACCACCGTTTCCCCAAAGATTGAAGAAGGTGACGGATGACACTAAGTTCAGTAAATTTATGACTATGTTGAAGCAGCTGACCATCAATGTTCCATTAGTGGAGGCACTTGAACAAATGCCTGGGTATGCGAAGTTTAGGAAAGATCTTTTGACAAAGAAGAGGGCAGCAAGTTATGAGCTGAAGGATGATGTACATTATTGTAGTGCAATTGCTACCCGATCGATAGTTCAGAAGAAGGCCGACCCCGGAGCTTTCACTATTCCTTGCACCGTCGGATCTTTGAACTTTGCCAAAGCACTATGTGACTTAGGATCCAGCATCAACTTGATGCCATTATCGATCTACAAGAAGTTAGGGTTAGGAGATCCTACACCAACTAATATGAGGCTTGTCATGGCGGATAGGTCGGTAAAACGACCTGTTGGTATTCTATGTGATGTATTGGTAAAGGTTTCTTCATTCATCTTTCCGGAAGACTTTGTTATTTTGGATTGTGAAGCAGACTCAAAAGTTCCCATAATCTTGGGGCACCCTTTCCTTGCTACAGGAAGTGTGCTCATTGATTTAAGGGCTAATGAACTTTCATTCCGAATAAATGACGAAGTGGTTCGTTTTGATGTTTGCAAATCAATGAAACAACCCAAAGATCTGAGTGTATTTTCTGTGGCTGATGTTGTCTTTGATGATGAGAAAGAACGACTTGAAGAAGAGCAAATTCTTGATGATCCTTTGGAGGTTTTGCTCATGAAAGGAGAGAATGAGGATGCTGACATTTCTAAAGAAGATATTTGTGCTCTATCAGGATTAGGGACATATCTATACTCCCAAGAAGCTGGATCTTGATCTCAAGAATCGACCCACACCACCAGCTAAGCCATCTATTGAAGAACCACCCACACTAGAATTGAAGGAGCTGCCAAGCCATTTGAAGTACGCATTCTTAGGAAGCGAAAACACTCTTCCAGTCATAGTGGCAGCCGATTTGGGTGAGCAACAAGTTGCAGCTCTTATTGCAATCTTACGCAAGCATATTAGAGCCATTGGATGGACCATTGCGGATATTATTGGTATTCCACCTGGGATTTGCACACATAAAATTCAGCTTCAAGAAAAGTGCACAACACCATTGAACATCAAAGGCGTTTAAACCCACCTATGAAAGAAGTGGTGAAGAAGGAGATTATCAAGTGGTTAGACGCAGGAGTTGTATATCCTATCTCTGATAGCACATGGGTAAGTCCTGTACAATGTGTTCCTAAGAAAGGAGGTATGACGGTGGTCGCAAATGCGAAGAATGAGCTTATTCCACTTAGGCCCATTACTGGATGGATAGTATGCATGGACTACCGCAAGCTGAATTCTTGGACGCTCAAAGATCACTTCCCCATGCCATTTATGGACCAAATGCTAGATCGATTAGTGGGGAAAGGATGGTTTTGCTCCTTGGATGGTTATTCAGGTTATAATTAGACTTGTATTGCTCCCGAAGACCAAGATAAGACAACATTTACATGCCCATATGGTACATTTGCCTTCAAACGTATGCCATTCGGGTTATGTAACGCACCAGCCACCTTTCAACGTTGTATGATGTCTATTTTCTCTGATATGGTTGAAGACACTTTGGAGGTATTTATGGACGACTTTTTAGTTGTGGTGAGTCTTTTGAACGTGTTTGGCAAACTTGAGCATGGCATTACAAAGATGTGTAGAGTTCAACCTTGTGCTGAATTGGGAGAAGTGCCACTTCATGGTAAAAGAAGGAATCGTTCTTGGGCACAAGATCTCTGAAAGAGGAATAGAGGTTGATCGAGCAAAAATAGAGGTAATTGAGAAGCTACTACCTCCAATTTTGGTGAAGGGAGTTCGTAGTTTTCTTGGCCATGCTGGGTTCTATCGTAGATTCATCAAAGACTTTTCCAAAATTTCTAGTCCATTGTGCAAACTATTGGAGAAAGATGCAAAGTTTGACTTTAATGACAATTGCTTAAAGGCATTCGAATGCCTTAAAGGAAAACTCATTGAAGCCCCTATCATGGTAGCACAAGATTGGACGCTCCCGTTCGAAGTCATGTGTGATGCTAGTGGTGTAGACGTTGGTGCTGTTCTTGGATAGAGAAAGGAGAAAATATTTCATCCTCTCTACTATGCGAGTAAGGTCTTAAATGAAGCCCAAAGGAACTATACTGTTACTGAACAAGAGCTCCTAGCGGTTGTGTATGCGTTTGAGAAGTTTCGTGCCTACCTATTGGGTACTAAGGTGATCGTCCATATAGACCATGCAGCTCTTAGGTATCTAATGACAAAGAAGGATGCAAAACCAAGGTTGATTCGATGGGTATTGCTGCTGCAAGAGTTCGATTTTGAGGTCAAAGATAGAAGAGGTTGCGAGAACCAAGTGGCTGATCACCTATCTCGACTTGAGAATGAGCAGGTGGTGCAACCAGAAATTCAGATTGATGATGCATTCCCTAACGAGGAGATAGTAGCGACAACAATGGACAAATTACCATGGTATGCCGACTTTGCAAATTTCGTGGTGAGTAATGTGCTACCTGCCAATTTATCTTACCACCAAAGGAGGAAGTTTATGCACGACGTAGAGCACTATTATTGGGATGAGCCTTATTTGTTTCGAAGAAGCGTGGATGGGATCATTCGACGATGTATATCCCATGAAGAAGTGCCCACTATATTGGAAGCATGCCACACTTCGCAAGTTGGAGGACATCATGCAGGCAATCGAACTGCAAGAAAAGTATTACAAAGTGGTTATTATTGGCCTTTGATATTCAGAGATGCATACGACTATGTGAGAAGGTGTGACCAATGCCAACGTCAAGGTGCTATTTCAAAACACCATGAAATGCCCATGTCCAAAATTCTGGAGGTAGAACTCTTTGATGTGTGGGGTATTGATTTCATGGGTCCATTCGTGAATTCGTATGGAATGAAGTACATCTTGGTTGCTGTGGATTATGTTTCAAAATGGGTTGAAGCTGTAGCATTGGCCGACAACGAAGGAAAGGGTGTTGTAGCGTTCTTAAAGAAGAATATCTTCTCTCGCTTTGGAGTACCTCGTACTATCATAAGTGATAGAGGATCTCACTTTTGCAACAAGCTATTCAAATCTGTATTGGCTAAGTATGGTGTCAAGCAACATAAGGTGGCTACGCCTTATCATCCCCAAACTAGTGGACAAGTAGAGGTTTCCAATCGTGAGATCAAGCAAATCCTTGCAAAGACGGTTAATGCTAATAGGAAGGATTGGTCTAGGAAGCTAGATGATGCACTATGGGCGTATAGGACTGTATTCAAGACACCCATTGGTATGTCACCTTATCAGCTAGTTTATAGGAAGGCTTGTCATCTACCCATTGAGCTCAAGCACAAGGCATTGTGGGCATTGAAACAATTGAACTTGAATTGGGATGATGTGAAGAATTTGAGGTTGGAGCAGCTGAACGAACTAGATGAATTCCGTCTCCATGCATATGAACGATCGGATTTATATAAGGAGCGGATGAAGAAGTATCATGATCAGCGGATTGTTCGACGAAACTTCCAAAAAGGTGACATGGTACTACTCTTTAAATCCAGATTTAAGCTCTTCCTAGGTAAGTTAAAATCGAAGTGGTCTGGTCCATTTAAAGTCATCCGAGTCTACTCGTCTGGAGAAGTCAAATTGGAAGGCAATAAGGGTGTTGTTTTCAAAGTGAATGGCCAACGTGTTAAGCCTTATATCGGTCCTCTTGACTCGATGAATGACATGGCCATCACTTATCTCGATGAAGTATAAGTACTCGAGATTATTACGTCGAGCCACGACAATAAATAAGGCGCTAGATGGGAGGCAACCCATCGTTTTATTGTTTTATTATTTTATCGTTTTATCATTTTATCGTTTTGTCGTTTTGGTACTTGTTTTGTTTTTGATAAATGAAAATCCAAAAATAAGAGTCGTGCCACGACCAAAACTAAGGCGCTTGGTGGGAGGCAACCCATCGTACCAATCGTTTTCATTTGTTTTGAGCAAAAATAGGTGCAAGAAGTATTCAACGAGGAGATTGATTTCAATTGATGATTTGGACGCATTGTATGGTACGGTTGGTAAGTTAGGAATAGTGATGCATAAGGCTATGGATTGAGCATCTCTCATGCCCAAATAGGCATCGAGGAAGGCTAGGCCTTGGAAAAACTAGGCCACGAACGATGCACAACCTATCCTATAGCCTAAGGTCTCTGAATCTAGTGTGCTATACACTATGCGCTGCCTATTCCTAAGTATGTTTTTGACTATGCGCCACCTATGCTATGGTATTTGGTCTCAGTATCTCATATGCCATTGACTATGCGGCGCATATGTCCCATTATGCCATAGACAATGCGCCGCATATGTCATGTCTATGCCAAGCATTATGCGCTGCATATGTGGGAATTTTGTCTCCAAAACCGATTGTAAATGGGTCATAACCCGACCCATTCTCTTCCTATATAAAGGGGACTTAGTTTTACAACACAACCACACTAAAAATTGACCTAAGGGCGCCGCATATACATCCAAATCCTCTCAAAATTTTCTTCTTTTGCTCTTCCAATTCACAAAACCATCCCCACAAGTTTCAAGCAAGTAAGTGCTATCTTATTCTTCATTTATTTCTCGTAAGTACTACGTTTCTATGTCTAGTATGAATTTCTAAATCATATAAGATTGTTGGTGATGTTTATGTGTTTGGATAGTTGATACAAAATCATGTGAGTGAACATATACGTAGGAAAATCTTGACTTGTTTCTGACTTGAATTTAGTTTCAATAGCATTGTTATGATATTTACGAAATTACTATGGCTATGAACATTGCTTAACATTGTTGTTTGGATACTTACATGTTAGACTATCCCGGCCATCGGGATAAGACTTATAGTGCCTACCAGCATAAGAGGTTATGATTGTTGTAAGAATAACTATTCCATGTGGTAACCCCTATGTAGTAGTGTTGTTATATCTACCATGAAAGTAGTCCAATGGCTGCAAGTAAGTGATGCATTGCTGATTTTCTTGTCGGAATACAATCCTAAAACATATGTCGACAAAATCTGAGTACTCGACCACTTTCACTTCACTGATTTGTGTTAACAAAACTAAGTGTGGGGTGGTACCCCTAATGCTTGTTTATAGATTGTATCGATTGAGATTGTGCTGCCACTAACACTATTTCTAGTCTCAGGTACAATGGCACCTAAAGCAAGGCAAGGCAAGGAGAAGGCTACCACTTCCCAAAAGGGCAAAAAGAGAGGTCGCAAGGACCAAGGAGAATCATCCTCAGCACAACTACCCCGCAGAATGTTTGGAATAAAATGGGTTCTTGAGGAGGAAGCCAAAGAATGGTACAGGAACAACAAAGAACGAAAATATGTTCACGTCGACTTGATCAACAAGGACACCTTAGCAAAGAAGGAGCCGCGTATGTTGGCAAAAATAATGGCATTGAAGCTGGATTTCATCTTCCGCGACATGGGAGAATGCAACCTTGATTTAACAAGAGAGTTTTATGCCAACTGGTCGTCGAACACAACAGGCAATGAAGTCAAACTTCGGGGCCAAGTGTTACAGCTCACCGCGGATTGGATCAACTCTTTTCTTGGCTTACCTTCTGTCGACACAGCACCATTCAAAGAGCTGTACAGCAGGCCTCCTTATAGAGAAATATGACACACACTTTGTGGAAGCAGATCGATGGCAAGGTGGGGCAGACATAAAGAAACCGGCCGACACAACACCTTCCCCTATGCTCCACTAAATAGGGAAGTAAGAATCTGGATGCGCATTGTCAACTCATGCCTTATTCCTGGGACTCAATACACCAAGATATCAAGAGATAGAGTGTGTTTGGTCTATGCTTTGATGACGAATGTCCCTATCAAATTTGGGGCAATAATTTGATCTACCATGAGGAAGGCCAGACTCCACAAAAGGTCTCACTTCACATTTGGAAATTTGTTGACAGCAATCTTGCGGAAGGAGGATATCGAAGTGGAACCAGCTGACCACAAACTCCCACATAACCCAAAGAAGGTTGACCTCACTAAGGTCAAAGATGCTGAAACAACTCATGGTGTCAACCTTACTACTGCGGAGAGACATGCTCGTGATAAGAGTTTCTTCCGTCATCTCTATGGCATGACGATTCACTATGATGAGTGGTGGATGTGTTCCAACTACTGAAGAGCTCCAACAGCTGGACCACGACTACCCAATGAACATGAATGTATGGGAGATGTGTGGATTGGGCGTATACTTTGAGGAACCTCTAGATGATGATGTGCCGACTGATGACGATCGACGCTTGCCTGATTCTGACGAGGAAGCGAACTCTGACGACGACTCTTATGATGATTCAGACGAAGGGGGTATGACCCCCGACATTGAGGAAGAGTCCGACTAACCAGGTTCTTCGTATTTATTTTCCACTGAGGGCAGTGTCCCGTTTAAGTGTGGGGTGGCGGTATCGCATGCTATACTTCTCTGTTTGCACCTATGTTTGTTTGTTTTTGAGTTCGTTTTTTTTGTTTTTTAAAGTTTTTTTAGGAGTAAATTTTTTCTAGCTTTGCATGAAATTATTTTCACAGGCAACATGAGATTATAACAAGAGTATGTGTTACAATTGTGACTATTGAGACGTTTAGACTCTAGCTGTGACTCATTATGTGATATTTTATGGTTCAATTCCTTCACTTGTTGGGTCGAGAGTCTATATTACCTCCAATCAAGTCGACCATGTGCCTTGTGTGTGTGAGATTAATAGTATCTTCAATGTATGTGGCTGATGCTAGAACTTGCCTGGTATGTATGCAAAGCGAAAATAAGGAGTGTAAGTTTAGGATATGATTTAGGCATTTCTTTGGCAACCTATATTTCTTTACCTTCAGTTTTACCTACACATGAACATTATCCTAGTTAAACCCTTTTGAGCCTTTAGCCTATTTCTTTGACAACCTTGTATGCAAGCCCAATCCATTTTTTTTTCAAGATCGTAATTTGATCCAAATTCCTAAGTGCTTTAAAGTGAAAAAGTCATGTGACAACATAAGGGGAAATTGGGTAAGTATGATGCTTTAAATTGTAATGGTTCTTGAATGTGTTATGAAAAAGAAAGTGTTATCATAAGAGGTATGTTGAGAAAAGAAAAAGGAAAAAGAAAGCTAAAAAGTGAGTTATGCTTAAAATTGAAAAACGAAATAGGAGAACAAGGGTGGTAGAATAAAAGAAAGAAGAAAGGTTAAAAGAAAAAAAAAGTGTCAATGATACAATGTGATGTATTAAAGTGCTTAGGAACTTAGTCACTATTTCTGGCCAAAATAGTCCTACCCGTCCCGTAGCCTACATTACAACTATCAGAAGACCTATTTGATCCTAATCTTAACATTCTGACATTTAGTGGAGTATTACACTAAGGGAAAGCCTATGGTCATCAGTTGCTACATATGAATTCTTTGTGAGAGTGAGAGCAAGGATATTTTGATACCCATGTTTGAAAAATATGCTACACTTGTGAGTGACTATGGGTAATATATTGTGAGACACACATGGTTGATGAATTTTGGATAGTTGTGTATGATTCTTTGTGCCTTGACTTTTGAATATGAGTTAACCACCATCACGAGTCTATGCTAGAGGTTAAATGGTTTCTACTAATGATCGGAAAACTACTCTTTGTTGATAATTGTTGTTCTTGTCTTGATAAATGTTTTGTGTTGTTGTTGTAAAAACCCTAAGTTGATGTTTAGAAGGACATGATATGTTGTTCGAGGACGAACAAATCTCTAAGTGTAGGGTGTTGATGATAGGCCGATTTACACGCCTATATCAATATATTTTACCCATATTTTAGCCTACTTTTGAGAACAAATTATATATTTCATGCACTTTTAGTCCTTTTTCCTGTAAATGAGCTAACGAACATGATTAGAAAAGTTTCAGGTTTAAATGATGCAAAATACAGCATTTTATGGCTTACTTGACGCAAAAGAAAGATAACGAACGAAGGAGAAGGAAGTGGGATTCCAAAAAGGACCAAAACTGCTGCATGGAAAATCTGTCCCGGGCTAAAACAGCATTTCTGAAGACTTTGGGGACTTACAGACACAAAGCTGGATTTTGACAAAGATACATTAACCTAGTACAATTAGGTTATGTATTTCATTAGTTTATTTGGATTATGATAATGTTATCTTATCATAGTACATTTGGGTTAAGTGTTCCATAGGCCTAGTAGGATTTGGTTATTTATTTCATTAGCATAGTAGGAGTAGGATAGGAGTATTATAAATACCCTATCATGCTAGAGAGAATAAATTCCTCCCTTAGTGGAGAGAATTCATTCCTCTCTTAACAATTCATCTTTCTATTCTTCACTTAATTCAACAATTAATTTTCTTCCATCCCTCTCATCTTCCACTACAAACACTTCTAATCTACTCTTCTAGTCTTAAAATCCACAACAAGAGAATCGTTACTTTTGCTAAGGAATTCACGCCTCACGCCTACCACTTGTGCTACACGAAAATCATCAATCTTGTGGTATAATAACAACAATGCAAATTGTGATTTCCTTCGCATTCATGGGTAACTAAACTTCTCTGTTGGGGTTATGGAAGCCGAATGAGTTACTATCTATTGCTGTGAGTTTGTGAGTTCGAGACACGTATATTGCTTATATCATTATTCTCTTCATCTTAATCCACATTCTTTGCGGTTGCAAACGCAAGAATACGCCAGTCTTATATTTAACTTGTTCGAGAGAAAGGTTATTTGTCTGGAAAAGAGATAATGTCAAGGTAGTAGGACACCCTTTCCTATTAAAAAGCTAGTGTCGTAACTGGACTAACCTCTTGGAGAATTCGTACCGTTAGACACGCTTTAAGCTTGAGAGAGTTAAAGTGAAATAGTCCTTGTTTAGGTCGAGAGACACTTGGATTTACCATCGACTACAATTCTCTATAAGCAATTGCATGTCAGAATTCTACACACTCATAGCCAATAGAGACGTATACCTCAGAAGGTGGACATAACCCCAACGCTTCAATTCTCATTGTTTACAACTCACGTAATAATCTCTCTCTCTTTTTACTTTATTATTTTCAGCCTTTGTTTACATTACTTGCACGACATTACAATCCCCCCTTCTTACGAGACTCGCACCAAAAGTTTAGTAATTTTGCTTACTTGTTGGCCAAGCTATTCCCTGTGGGATCGACACACAACACAGGTTGGGTTCTATATTTGCTAATGACCGCTTTACACTCCTACGAGAGCTGTAGATTAAGCGTTATCACCGAGGCTCATGAACGGGCGCCGCCTACGCTGGCCGCCGGCGCTCGCCGCGGATTGGGCTCGGCCGCATGCGTGCAGCGCCCGAAGCTTGCCCCGAGAGAAACATCCAGTACTCGCCGCTCGCACGAAGGCACCGCCTCGTCTGAAGTCTAGCGCCAGCAGCCCCGTCGTGGACGACGCCACCGATAACCGACACTAGCATACAATGAAGCGCGGCCGGCATTGCTACACGGGCACGGACGGCTCGCACGGACTAGCCATGCATGCTGCCATGCGCCCACGCTGCACGTCGACATGGCCACTGAGCGCCGATGCCAACTACCAACAGTCACCTTGAAGTGCCTTCAACACCTCTACTCACGCGTCGTGCGTCCAAATGCTCCGTCGATGCATGCCCAGCACCGGCCCCAACGCCCAACAATAGATGTCGTGCGCTGCTGCCCATGCGGACGTTGCAAGGATGAAGCAAGTCCCGCTTGACACGATAGCCCGCCCTTGGGGAGAGCAGAGGAGATGAAGGCACGCCGAGGCTCATGCACGGGCGCCGCCCACGCTGGCCGCCGGCGCTCGCCGTGGATTGGGCTCGGCTGCATGCGTGCAGCACTTGGAGCTTGCCCTGAGAGCAGCATCCAGTACTCGCCGCTCGAACGAAGGCACCGCCTCGTCCGAAGTCTAGCGCCAACAGCCCCATCGTGGACGACGCCACCGATAACCGACACTAGTGTACGATGAAGTGCGGCCGACGTTGCTACACGGGCACGGACGGCTCGCACGGTCTATCCATGCATGCTGCTATACGCCCACGCTGCACGTCGACATGGCCACTGAGCGCCTATGCCAACTACCGACAGTCGCCTTGAAGTGCCTTCAACACCTCTACCCCCCTTATATATGCTTAAAAAAAACCCAAATGACAGGAGTAGACATGATTTTGCCAGAGAATCATACCAGACATATGCGGAATCGAACTGCACGTTTTGATGTGAGACGGAGCCTGTGCACTCAATAAAAGGTCGCGTAATTTGTAAATGATAATTTTTGTTGAAAAAATATTTTTTTTCCAAATATCATTTATTAAAATTGAAAAAAAATGTAAAAATAAATAAAAAATAGAAAAAATATTTATAAAAATATGAAAAAATTAGGAAAATATTCTTAGCGCATGAACTAACCTTAAACCAACAATCGAGTGCATATTTGTACGTATAACGTAACGATATATAATATTTAAATTTAAGGAAATTAAATAAAAATTTTAGAAAAATATAAAAATAAGTAACAACCCCAAAATATGCATATTAGAATGAAGTAGCCTTAAACCAACAATTGAGTGCGTATTTGTACGAATGACGTAACGATATAAAATATTTAAATTTAAGGATATTAAATAAAAATTTAAAATAAAGGCGACGGGACATTACGAAAACCGCCACGACATATGAGGTAGAATTGACATTTATTTAAAATACAAAATTAGAGCGGATATGTACAGAAATGAGTGTGCAACGGTGATGAGGATCGAGGAACGTCAGGAAAATATTAGGATGATCGAACGTAGGTTTACGCTCTTTTGATTTTGCCACGGTGCGTTGTGCCTTGGTGCCATGGTGCCTTGGTGCCATGGTGCCTTGGTGCCATGGTGCCATGGTGCCTTGGTGCCACGGTGCCACGATGCCACGGTGCCTGGGTGCCATGGTGCCACGATGCCTTGGTGCCACGGCGCCTTGGTGTCATGGCGCCATGCTGCCTTGGTGTCATGGCTCCATGCTGCCATGGTGCCTCGATGCCACGGTGCCATGGTGACACGGTGCCTTGGTGCCACGGCGCCATTGTGCCACGGTGCCTTGGTTCCATGGTGATATGCTGCCACGGGGCCACGGGGCCTTGGTTCCATGGTGCCACGGTGCCTTAGTGCCCTGGTGCCGCGGTGCCACTGTGCCACGGTGCCACGGTGCCATGGTGCCATGGTGTCACGGTGCCTTGGTGCCGCGATGCGTTGGTGCCATGGTGCCGCGGTGCCATGGTACCACGGTGACATGGTGCCTGTGTGCCATGGTGCCACGCCACCTTGGTGCCACGGTGCCTTGGTGCCAAGGTACCTGGCCGCCTTGGTGCCACGGTGCCATGGTGCCTTTGTGACCTGGTGCCATGGTTTCACGCCGACTTGGTGCCACGGTGCCTTGGTGCCATGGTGCCACGCCGCCTTGGTGCCACGGTGCCATGGAGCCACGATTCCTTGGTGCCTTGCTGTCATGGTGCCCTGGTGCCCTGGTGCCTTGGTGCCCTGGTGCCATGGTGCCACGCCGCCTTGGTGCCATGGTGCCACGCCGCCTTGGTGCCTTGGTGCCATGGTGCCATGGTGCCATGAAATGCGAGGGGCGAAAGGCGATCGATAAAACTTGATAATGCATGCAACACAGGA
>CM061561.1:278894913-278909913 GCA_030864225.1 Capsicum baccatum var. pendulum | reverse complement strand
GATAAAACTTGATAATGCATGCAGCACAGGAAACCGACTTCGAGCAAGCCAATATTGCGCTTGCCCCGCGACTGAGATGGCAGGCGGGTCAGGACATCGCTGCTCGAGCAGGGATCCAACCTAACCGCACGTGCCGAATACAACTCACGCGCCGTGCGTCTAAATGCTCCGTCGATGCACGCCCAGCACCGGCCCCAACGCCCAGCAATAGATGTCGTTCGCTGCTGCCAATGCGGATGTTGCAAGGATGAAGCAAGTCCATCTTGACACGATAGCCCGCCCTTGGGGGGAGCAGAAGAGATGAAGGCACGCCGAGGCTCATGCACGGGCGTCGCCCACGCCGGCCGCCGGCGCTCGCCGCGGATTGGGCTCGGACGTATGCGTGCAGCGCCTGGAGCTTGCCCCGAGAGCAGCATCCAGTACTCGCCGCTCGCACGAAGGCACCACCTCGTCCGAAGTCTAGTGCCAGCAGCCCCGTCGTGGACGACGCCACCGATAACCGACACGAGTGTACAATGAAGCATGACCGGCGTTGCTACACGGGCACGGACGCCTCGCACGGACTAGCCATGCATGCTGCCATGCGCCCACGCTGCACGCCGACATGTCCACTGAGCACCTATGCCAACTACCGACAGTCGCCTTGAAGTGCCTTCAACACCTCTACCCCCCTTATATATGCTTAAAAAAAACCCAAGTGACAGGAGTAGACATGATTTTGCTAGAGAATCATACCAGACATATGCGGACCCGAATTGCACGTTTTGATGTGAGACGGAGCCTGTGCACTGACAAAAAGGTCGCGTAATTTTTAAATGATAATTTTCGTTGAGAAAATATTTTTTTTTACAAATATCATTTATTAAAATTGAAAAAATATGTAAAAATAAATCAAAAATAGAAAAAATATTTTTAAAAATATGAAAAAATTAGGAAAATATTCTTAGTGAATGAACTAACCTTAAACCAACAATCGAGTGCATATTTGAACGTATAACGTAATGATATAAAATATTTAAATTTAAGGATATTAAATAAAAATTTAAAAAAAATATAAAAATAAGTAACAACCCCAAAATATGCATGTTAGAATGAAGTAGCCTTAAACCAACAATTGAGTGCGTATTTGTACGAATGACGTAACGATATAAAATATTTAAATTTAAGGATATTAAATAAAAATTTGAAAAAAAATGCGACGGGACATTACGAAAACCGCCACGACATATGAGGTAGAATTGACATATATTTAAAAAACAAAATTAGAGCGGATATGTAGAGAAATGAGTGTGCAACGGTGACGAGGATCGAGGAACATCAGGAAAATATTAGGATGATCAAACGTAGGTTTACGCTCTTTTGATTTTGCCACGACGCGTTGTTCATTGGTGCCATGGTGCCATGGTGCCTTGGTGCCACGGTGCCACGGCGCCACGGTGCCTGGGTGCCATGGTGCCACGATGCCTTGGTTCCACGGCGCCACGACGCCTTGGTGGCATGGCGCCATGCTGCCTTGGTGTCATGGCGCCATGCTGCCACGGTGCCTCGGTGCCTCAGTGCCATGGTGCCACGGCGCCATTGTGCCACGGTGCCTTGGTGCCATGGTGCTATGCTGCCACGGGGCCACGGTGCCTTGGTGCCATGGTGCCACGGTGCCTTGGTGCCACGGTGCCTGTAACGCTCAATCTACAACTCTCGTGGGAGTGTAAAGCGGTCGTTTGCAAATATAGAACCCAACCTGGGTTGGGTGTTGATCCCACAGGGAATAGCTTGGCCAACAAGTAAGCAAAATTACTAAACTTTTGGTGCAAGTCTCGTAAGAAGGGGGGATTCTTGTTGTGCAAGTAATTTAAACAAAAGCTGAAATTAATAAAGTAAAAAGAGAGATTGTTACGTAGATTGTAAATAATGAGAATTGAAGCATTGGGGTTATGTCCACCTTCTGACGTATACGTCTCTATTGGCTATGAGTGTGTAGAGTGTTGACATGCAATTGCTTATAGAGAATTGTAGTCGATGGTAAATCCAAGCGTCTCTCGACCTAAACAAGGACTATTTCACTTTAACTCTCTCGAGCTTAAAGCGTGTCTAATGGTACGAATTCTCCAAGAGGTTAGTCCAGTTACGGCACTAGCTTTTTAATAGGAAAGGGTGTCCTACTACCTTGACATTATCTCTTTTCCAGACAAATAACCTTTATCTCGAACAAGTTAAATGTTAGACTGGCATATTCTTGCGTTTGCAACCGCAAAGAATGTAGATTAAGATGAAGAGAATAATGATATAAGCAATATACGTGTCATGAACTCACAAACTCACATCAATAGATAGTATCTCATTCGGCTTCCATAACCCCAACAGAGAGGTTTAGTTACCCATGAATACGAAGGAGTTCACGATTGATATTGTTATTATACCACAAGATTGATCAATTTCGTGTAGCACAAGTGGTAGGCGTGAGGCGTGTTTCCTTAGCTTGGTAACGATTCTCTTGTTGTGGAATTTAAGAATAGAAGAGTAGAAGAAAATAAGATTAATGGAAAGATTAGAAGAGTTGTTGAATGATGAATTGTTATGTGAAGAATGAATAAAAATCTCTAGCATGATAGGGTATTTATAATACCCATATCCTACTCCTACTAAGCTAATAAAATAAATAACCAAATCCCAATAGGCTAATGGAATACTTAACACAAATGTACTAGGTTAAGTAACATTATCATAATCCAAATAAACTAATGAAATACATAACCTAATTGTATTAGGTTAATGTATCATTGTCAAAATCCAGCTTTGTGTCTGTAAGTCCCCAAAGTCTTCAGAAATGCTGTTTTAGCCCGGGACAGATTTTCCATGCAGCAGTTTTGGTCCAGGTCCCCAGAGTCTTCAGAAATGCTGTTTTAGCCCGGGACAGATTTTCCATGCAGCAGTTTTGGTCCTTAGGCGTGTAGACTTTCTTCCCTTCCTTTGTGAGCTTTCTTTTGCGTCAAGTAAGCCATAAAATGCTGAATTTTGCATCATTTATACCTGAAACTTTACTAATCATGTTCGTTAGCTCATTTATAGGCAAAAAGACTAAAAGTGCATGAAATATATAGTTTGTTCTCAAAACTAGGCTAAAATATGGGCAAAATATATTGATATAGGCGCGTAAATTCGCCTATCATCAACACCCCACACTTGAAGCTTTGTTCGTCCTCGAACGAAATATCATGTCCTTCTAAGCGTCGACTTAAGGTTTCACAGTAACAACACAAAACATTCGTCAAGACAAGCACAACAATTATCAACAAAGAGTACTTCCCGATTATAAGTAGAAACAGTTTAACCTCTAGCATAGACTCGTGATGGTGGTCAACTCGTATGCAAACGTTAAGGTATAAGGAATCATATATAACTACCCAAAACTCATCAACCATGTGTGTCTCACAATATATTACCCATAATCACTCACAAGTATAGCATATTTTTCAAACATGGGTATCAACAATATCCTTGCTCTCGCTCTCACAAAGAATTCATATGTAGCAACTGATGACCATAGGCTTGCCCTTAATGTAGTACTCTACTAAATGTCGGAATGTTAAGATTAGGATCAAGTAGGTCTTTTGATGGTTGTAATGTAGGATAAGGGACGGGTAGGACTATTTTGGCCAAGAATAGTGACTAAGCTCCTAAGCGTTTTAATACATCACTTTGTATCATTGACACTTTTTTCTTTCAACCTTTCTTCTTTCTTTTATTCTACCACCCTTGTTCTCCACTTTTTGTTTTTCAATTTTAAGAACAACTTACTTTTGAGCTTTCTTTTCCTTTTTCTTTTCACAACATACCTCTTATGATAGCACTTTCTTTTTCATAACACACTCAAGTACCATTACAATTTAAAGCATCATACTCACCCAATTTCCTCTTATGTTGTCACATGACTTTTTCACTTTAAAGCAATTAGGAATTTGGATCAAATTACGGTCTTGAAAAAAAAAATGGATTAGGCTTACATACAAGATTGTCAAAGAAATAGGCTAAAGGCTCAAAAGGGTTTAACTAGGATGATATCAATGGGTAGGTAAAACTGAAGGTAAACATGTATAGGTTGCCAAAGAAATTCCTAAATCATATCCTAAACTTACACTCCTTATTTTCGCTTTGCATACATACCAGGCAAGTTCTAGCATCAGTCACACACATAGAATATACTATTATCTCACACACACAAGGCACATGGTCGACTTGATTGGAAGTAATATAGACTCTTGACCCAATAAGTGAAGGAATTGAATCACACAATATCACATAATGAGTCACAACTAGAGCCTAAACGTCTCAATAGTCACAATTGTAGCACATACTCTTGTTTCAATCTCATGTGTCTGTCAAAATAATTTCATGGAAGCTAGAAAAAATTTGACTCCTAAAAAAAAATTAAAAAAAATGTCAAACGAAAAAAAAATGGACTCAAAAAACAAACAAACATACAAACATAGGTGTAAACAGAGAAGTATAGCATGCGATAAATAGAGAAGTATAGCATGCGATTCTGCCACCCCACACTTAGATGGGACACTGCCCTCAGTGGAAAATAAATGCGAAGAACCTGGTTAGTCGGACCCTTCATCAATGTCGGGGGTCATACCCCCTTCGTCTGAATCATCATAAGAGTCGTCGTCAGAGTTCTCCTCTTCATCAGAATCAGGCAAGCGTCTATCATCATCAGTCGGCACATCATCATCTAGAGGTTCCTCAAAATATACGCCCACTCCACACATTTGCTGTGCATGCATGTTCATTGGGTAGTCGTGGTCCAGTCGTTGGAGCTCTTCAACAGTTGGAATACGTCCACCACTCATCATAGTGAATCGTGTCATGCCATAGAGATGACGGAAGAAACTCTCATCACGAGCATGTCTCTCCACAGTAGTAAGGTTGACTCCATGAGTTGTTTCAACATCTTTGACCTTGGTGAGGTTAACTTTCTTTGGGTTATGTGGGAGTTTGTGCTCAGTTGGTTCCTCTTCGATATCCTCCTTCCGCAACATTGCTGTCAACAAATTGCCGAATGTGAAATGGGACCTTTTGTGGAGTCTGGCCTTCCTCATGGTAGATCGAATGATTGCCCCAAAGTTGACAGGGACATTCGTCATCAAAGCATAGACCAAACACACTCTATCTCTCGATATCTTGGTGTATTGAGTCCCAGGAATAAGACATGAGTTGACAATGCACATCCAGATTCTTGCTTCCCTATTCAGTGGAGCATAGGGGAAGGTGTTGTGTCGGCCTGTTTCTTTATGTCTGCCCCACCTTGCCATCGATCTGCTTTCACAAAGCGTGTGTCGTATTTCTCTATAAGGAGGCCTACTGTACAGCTCTTTGAATGGTGTTGTGTCGACTGAAGGTAAGCCAAGAAAAGAGTTGATCCAATCCGCAGTGAGCTGTAACACTTGGCCCCGAATTTTAACTTCATTGCCTGTTGTGTTCGGCGACCAGTTTGCATAAAACTCTCTTGTCAGATCAAGATTACACTCTCCCATGTCGCGGAAGATGAAATCCAGCTTCAAAGCCATTATTTTTGCCAACATTCGCGGCTCCTTCTTTGCTAAGGTCTCCTTGTTGATCAAGTCGACGTGCACGTACTTTCTTTCTTTGTTGCTGTTGTACCATGCTTTGGCTTCTTCCTCAAGAACCCATTTTATTCCAAACATTCTGCGTGGTAGGTGTGCTAAGGATGATTCTCCTTGGTCTTTTTGACTTCTCTTCTTGCCCTTTTGGGACGTGGTAGCCTTCTCCTTGCCTTGCCTTGCTTTAGGTGCCATTGTACCTGAGACTAGAAATAATGTAAGTTGTAGCAGAATCTCACTTGATACAATCTATATGCAAGCACTAGGGGTACCACCCCACACTTAATTTTGTTACGCAAATCAGTGAGGTGAAAGTAGTCGATTTACTCAGATTTCATCGACATACATTTTAGGATTGTATTCTGACAAGAAAATCAGCATTGCATCACTTATTTGCAGCCACTGGACTACATTCATGGTAGATATAGCAACACTACGACATAGGGGTTACCACATGGAATCGTTATTCTTACAACAAGCACAACCTCCTAAGTCGATAGGCACTATAATCTTATCCCGATGGCCGGGATAGTCTAACATGTAAGCATCCAAACAACAATCTTAAGCAATATTCATAGCTATATCAATTCAGCAATTATCATAACAATGCTATTGAAACCAAATTCAAGTCGGAAACAAGCCAAGAATTCCCTACGTACATGTTTACTCACATGATTTTGCAACAACAATCCAAACACATGAACATCACCAACAATCTTTTATGATTTAGCAATTCATAATAAACATAGCAGCGTAGTACTTACGAGAAATAAATGAAGAATAAGAGAGTACTTACTTGCTTGAAGCTTGTGGAGATGGTGTTGTGAATTGGAAGAGCAAAAGAAGAAAATTTTGAGAGGATTTGGAAGGTTATGCGACGCCCTTAGGGTATTTTCTAGTGTGGTTGTGTTGTAAAACTAAGTCCCCTTTATATAGAAAGATAATTGGTCGGGTTTTGACCCTTTTACAATCGGTTTTGGAGACAAAAACACCACATATGCGGTGCATAATACTCGGCATATCAATGACATATGCGGCGCATTGTCTATGGCATAATGGGACATATGTGCCGCATAGTCTATGGCATTTGTAGACATATGCGCCGCATAGTCTATGGCATATGAGATACTGAGACCAAATGCCATAGCATAGGCGGCGCATATTCAAAAGCATACCTAGGAATAGGCGGCGCATAGTGTATAGCACACTAGATTCCGAGACCTTAGGCTATAGGATAGGTCGTGCATCGTTCGTGGCCTAGTTTTACCAAGGCCTAGCCTTCCTCGAAGCCTATTTTAATGAGGAAAAGGCTCAATCCATAGCCTTATGCATCACCGTTCCTAACTTACCAACTTTACCATACAATGCGTCCAAATCGTCAATTGAAATCGATCTCCTCGTTGAATACTTCTTGCATCTATATTTGCTCAAAACAAATGAAAACGATTAGTATGATGGGTTGCCTCCCACCAAGCGCCTTAGTTTTGGTCATGGCACGACTCTTATTTTTGGATTTTATTTTATCAAAAAGAAAAAAAAATACTAAAACGACGAAACGATAAAACGATAAAACAATAAAACAATGGGTTGCCTCCCATCTAGCGCCTTATTTATTGTCGTGGCTCGACGTAGTAATATCGAGTACTTAGACTTCGTCGAGATAAGTGATGGCCATGTCATTCATCGAGTCAAGAGGACCGATAGATGGCTTAACACACTGGCCATTCACTTTGAAGACAACACCCTTATTGCCTTCCAATTCGACTAATCCAGACGAGTAGACTTTGATAACCTTAAATGGACCAGACCATTTCGATTTTAACTTTCCTGGGAAGAGCTTAAATCTGGAGTTGAAGAGTAGTACCATGTCACCCTTTTGGAAGTTTCGTCAAACAATCCACTGATCATGATACTTCTTCATCCGCTCCTTGTATAAATCTGATCTTTCACATGCATGGAGACGGAATTCATCTAGTTCGTTCAGCTGCTCCAACCTCAGATTCTTCACATCATCCCAATTCAAGTTCAATTGCTTCAATGCCCACAATGCCTTGTGCTCGAGTTCGATGGGTAGATGACAAGCCTTCCCATAAACTAGTTGATAAGGAGACATGCCAATGGGTGTCTTGAATGCAGTCCTATACGCCCATAGTGCATCATCTGGCTTTCGAGACCAATCCTTCCAATTCGCATTAACCGTCTTTGCAAGGATTTGCTTGATCTCACAATTGGAAACCTCTACTTGTCCACTAGTTTGGGGATGATAAGGCGTAGCTACCTTGTGTTGCTTGACACCATACTTGGCCAATACAGATTTGAATAGCTTGTTGCAAAAGTGAGATCCTCCACCACTTATGATAGTACGAGGTACTCCAAAGCGAGAGAAGATATTCTTCTTTAAGAACGCTACAACACGCTTTCCTTCGTTGTCGGCCAATGCTACAGCTTCAACCTATTTTGAAACATAATCCACAGCAACCAAGATGTACTTCATTCCAAACGAATTCACGAATTGTCCCATGAAATCAATACCCCACACATCAAAGAGTTCTACCTCAAGAATTTTGGACATGGGCATTTCATGGTGTTTTGAAATAGCACCTTGACGTTGGCATTGGTCACACCTTCTCACATAGTCATATGCGTCTCTGAATATCGAAGTCCAATAATATCCACTTTGCAATACTTTTCTTGCCGTTCGATTGCCTGCATGATGTCCTCCAACTTGCGAAGTGTGGCATGCTTCCAATATAGTAGGCACTTCTTCATGGGATATACATCGTCGAATGATACCATCAGCGCATCTTCGAAACAAATAAGGCTCATCCCAATAGTAGTGCTGAACGTCATGCATAAACTTCCTCCTTTGGTGGTAAGATAAATTGGCGGGTAGCACATTACTCACCAGGAAATTTGCAAAGTCGGCATACCATGGTAATTTCTCCATTGTTGTCGCTAATATCTCCTCATCAGGGAATGCATCATCAATCTGAATTTCAGGTTGCGTCACTTGATCACTCTCAACTCTAGATAGGTGATCAGCCACTTGGTTCTCGCAACCTCTTCTATCTTTGACTTCGAAATCAAACTCTTGCAGCAGCAACACCCATCGAATCAACCTTGGTTTTGCATCCTTCTTCGTCATTAGATACCTAAGAGCTGCATGGTCTGTATGAACGATCACCTTAGTACCTAATAGATAGGCGCGAAACTTCTCAAATGCATACACAATCGCAAGGAGCTCTTGTTCAGTAACAGTGTAGTTCCTTTGGGCTTCATTTAGGACCTTACTCGCATAGTAGATAGGATGAAATAGTTTCTCCTTTATCTGTCCAAGAACAGCACCAACGGCTACACCACTAGCATCACACATGACTTCGAACGGGAGCGTCCAATATGGTGCTACCATGATAGGGGCTTCAATGAGTTTTCCTTTAAGGCATTCGAATGCCTTTAAGTAATCGTCATTAAAGTCAAACTTCGCATCTTTCTCCAATAGTTTGAACAATGGACTAGAAATTTTGGAGAAATCTTTGATGAATCTACGATAGAACCCAGCATGGCCAAGAAAACTACAAACTCCCTTCACCGAAGTTGGAGGCGGTAGCTTCTCGATTACCTCTATTTTTGCGCGATCAACCTCTATTCCTCTTTTGGAGATCTTGTGCCCAAGAACGATTCCTTCTTTTACCATGAAGTGGCACTTCTCCCAATTCAGCATAAGGTTAAACTCTACACATCTTTGTAATGCCATGCTCAAGTTTGCCAAGCACGCTTCAAAGGACTCACCAACAACTGAAAAGTCGTCCATAAATACCTCCAAAGTGTCTTCAACCATATCAGAGAAAATAGACATCATACAACGTTGAAAGGTGGCTGGGGCGTTACATAGGCCAAATGGCATGCGTTTGAAGGCAAACGTACCATATGGGCATGTAAACGTTGTCTTCTCTTGGTCTTTGGGAGCAATACAAATCTGATTATAACCTGAATAACCATCCAAGAAGAAAAACCATCCTTTCCCCGCTAATCGATCTAGCATTTGGTCCATAAATGGCATGGGGAAGTGATCCTTGAGCGTCCAAGAATTCAGCTTGCGGTAGTCCATGCATACTCTCCATCCAATAACGGGCCTGAGTGGAATAAGCTCATTCTTTGCATTCGCGACCACCGTCATACCTCCTTTCTTAGGAACACATTGCACAGGACTCACCCATGTACTATCAGAGATAGGATATACAACTCCTTCGTCTAACCACTTGATAATCTCCTTCTTCACCACTTCTTGCCTTGGTGGGTTTAATCGCCTTTGATTTTCAATGGTGGGTGTGCAGTTTTCTTGAAGCTGAATTTTATGTGTGCAAATCCCAGGTGGAATACCAATAATATACACAATGGTCCATCCAATAGCTCTAATATACTTGTGTAAGATTGCAATAAGAGCTGCAACTTGTTTCTCACCAAATCGGCTGCCACTATGACTGGAAGAGTGTTTTCGCTTCCTAAGAATGCGTACTTCAAATGGCTTGGCAGCTCCTTCAATTCTAACGTGGGTGGTTCTTCAATAGATGGCTTAGGTGGTGGTGTGGGTCGATTTTTGAGATCAAGATCCAGCTTCTTCGGAGTATAGCGATATGTCCCTAATCCCGATAGAGCACAAATATCATCTTCAGAAATTTCAGCATCATCATTCTCTCCTTTCATGAGTAAAACCTCCAAAGCATCATCAAGAATTTGCTCTTCTGCAAGTAAATCTTTATCATCATCAAAGACAACATCAGCCACAGAAAATACACTCAGATCTTTGGGTTGCTTCATTGATTTGCAAACATCAAAGCGAACCACTTCGTTATTTATTTGGAATGAAAGCTCATTAGCTCTCAAATCTATGAGCACACTTCCCGTAGCAAGGAAAGGGCGTCCCAAGATTATGGGAACCTCTGACTCTGCTTTACAATCCAAGATGACAAAGTCTGCTGGAAAGATAAATGAAGAAACCTTTACCAAGACATCACATAGAATACCAACCGGTTGTTTTACCGACCTATCCGCCATAACAAGCCTCATATTAGTTGGTGTAGGATCTCCTAACCCCAACTTCTTGTAGATCGATAATGGCATCAAGTTTATGCTGGCTCCTAAGTCACACAATGCTTTGGCAAAGTTCAAAGATCCGACGGTGCAAGGAATAGTGAAAGCTCCGGGGTCGTCCTTCTTCTGAACTATCGATCAGGTAGCAATTGCACTACAATGATGCATATCATCCTTCAGCTCATAACTTGCTGCCCTCTTTTTAGTCAAAAGATCTTTCATAAACTTCGCATACCCAGGCATTTGTTCAAGTGCCTCTACCAATGGAACATTAATGGTCAGTTGCTTCAACATAGTCATAAATTTGCTGAACTTAGTGTCAACGGCCACCTTCTTCAATCTTTGGGGAAAAGGTGGTGGTGGGTATGGAAATGTTCTCTCCACGGCTTTCTTCTCCTCTTGCTTCTGTTTTTCCACTTTTTCAGGCTGCACGTCACTAGGTGAAACGTCCGTGACGTTGGGAGTAGTTGTTGCGGCTTCTTCTCCTTTTGTAACGTCACTAGGTGTAATGTCCATGTCCGCAACTTCATCAACCACTTGCTTGACTTTTGTTGAAGTTTCCAGCACCTTACCACTTTTGGTAGTGATGGCCATGCATGACCCATCATTCTTTGGGTTTTGCACAGTATCACTTGGTAAGGTGCCAACCTTTTTTTGATTGAATGCTGCTGAAAGTTGGCTCAATTGCTGCTCTATTTGCTTGATAGAAGTGGAATGAGAATTAACTAGTTGCTTTATGGAGGACAAATCATGAATCACCTCCTTAACTCCCGCGCTCGTTGCTTACACTCCTTTCAATAACTTAGCCATCATGTCTTCCATACTCCCAGAATTAGATGTGGTGGTATCACGTCTACCAGGGGGAACGTACAAACCACTCTTTTCATTATTTTCTTCCAACTACCTTGGTCTTTGCTTCCAGATTTATCATAATAGTTGCGACCTTGGTTTCCTTGGGCATTCCCTCAGAAACCCCCCTGATTGTTCAAGTAGTTGGCCTCCTCTTCCGAATCAGATTCGTCTCTTCCTTTTGACGCAATAGCTTTCACTTTTTCAGTCTTCCCTAATAGATGCTTTGTAAGAAGATCCATTTGGGTTTTCATGTGCGCCATATCTTGATCACGTTCTTCTTCTCTTCTTCATTGGTCTGCAGTCATGCCAATAGATAAAGTGGGGCTTGCTACCTCAGAATCCCTGGTATGCCAAGCTCTACTTTGTTTCGTCATACGATCTAGCATATTGCTTGCTTGACCAAAGGTGAGGTCCATGAAAGAACCTCCAGCTGCGTTGTCCACCACTGGTTTAGTTACTGAATTCAAGGCTCTATACAAGATCTCCATGAGGTGAACATTAGTCATGTGATGGTTTGGTCATCTCGCTAGCTTTATCTTGAACCTCTCCCATGTTTCATGAAGAGCTTCAGAGGGAAGCTGACAAAAGTTGCTGATTTAATCTCTCAATTTAGCCCTTTTGGATGGCGGAAAGAATCTTTCTAGGAAAGCGTGTCTCAATTGCCTCCAATTTGTAATTGAATCAGGAGTCAGCCCATTCAACCATAGTGTTGCCTCCCCAGACAGAGACAATGGAAATAGACGTAATCGAATAGCATTCTGACCAACACCAGGATTGTCAAAGGACTTGCATGTAGAAATAAAGTTGATGAGATGCATATTCGGATCATCGCCTGCTAGTCCACCAAATAATCCCTTGAGTTGCAATAACTGAATCATGGTGCTTGTGATGTTGAACTTGGCTCTGGGTGCTAATGGTGGTGGAATTATAGCTCCAGTGGCTCCAGCACCATCAAGATCATCATCATCATCGTCGAAAGCTGGCTGCAAAGGTTGGCGATCATACCTATACCGAGCTTGTCGACCCTTTCTGGTGGCTGGTGTTATAGTTTCAGCAACATGCCTTGGGTTTATCAACTCGTCGTCACCTAAATCCTCATCGTCAGGATTTGTTGCTCGCCCAGGATTATCAATGTTTGTTGTTGGACATGAGCAGCGGCAAGAGCAGCTAATCTTGCTTGCTCGTGTTGAGCAGCCATCCTGTCGATTTCAGCTTGTGCGTCCATTATTCTAATTCGTTATGGATCAGGATTGATTGGTAATAACGGTTGACCAGAACTTTTAGTATGGGGCATGCACTAAAGTAAAAACCTGCAAGAAACAAAAACAAAAACTAAAAGTAAAAGTACGAGAATCTTTGACCAAAGGGTCTAGTAATTATCACGAACTTGATTGACACTCGTACTCCCCGGGAACGGCGCCAATTTTTAATAACGCTCAATCTACAGCTCTCGTGGGAGTGTAAAGTGGCCGTTTGCAAATATAGAACCCAACCTGGGTTGGGTGTCGATCCCACAGGGAATAGCTTGGCCAACAAGTAAGCAAAATTACTAAACTTTTGGTGCAAGTCTCATAAGAAGGGGGGATTCTTGTTGTGCAAGTAATGTAAACAAAAGCTGAAATTAATAAAGTAAAAAGAGAGATTGTTACGTAGATTGTAAATAATGAGAATTGAAGCATTAGGGTTATGTCCACCTTCTGAGGTATACGTCTCTATTGGCTATGAGTGTGTAGAGTCTTGACATGCAATTGCTTATAGAGAATTGTAGTCGATGGTAAATCCAAGCGTCTTTCGACCTAAACAAGGACTATTTCACTTTAAATATCTCGAGCTTAAAGCGTGTCTAACGGTACGAATTCTCCAAGAGGTTAGTCCAGTTACGGCACTAGCTTTTTAATAGGAAAGGGTGTCCTACTACCTTGACATTATCTCTTTTCCAGACAAATAACTTTTCTCTCGAACAAGTTAAACGTTAGACTTGCGTATTCTTGCGTTTGCAGCCGCAAAGAATGTAGATTAAGATGAAGAGAATAATGATATAAGCAATATACGTGTCATGAACTCACAAACTCACAGCAATAGATAGTATCTCATTCGGCTTCCATAA
This sequence comes from Capsicum baccatum var. pendulum, assembly GCA_030864225.1. NCBI lineage: Eukaryota > Viridiplantae > Streptophyta > Magnoliopsida > Solanales > Solanaceae > Capsicum > Capsicum baccatum. Next base: position 278,896,242 of record CM061561.1, on the reverse strand, counting down.
CCCCAACAAAGTGGTTTAGTTACCCATGAATGCGAAGGCGAGCACGATTGATATTGTTATTATACCACAAGATTGATCAATTTCGTGTAGCACAAGTGGTAGGCGTGAGGCGTGTTTCCTTAGCTTGGTAACGATTCTCTTGTTGTGGAATTTAAGAATAGAAGAGTAGAAGAAAATAAGATTAATGGAAAGATTAGAAGAGTTGTTGAATGGTGAATTGTTAAGTGAAGAATGAATAAAAATCTCTAGCATGATAGGGTATTTATAATACCCATATCCTACTCCTACTAAGCTAATGAAATAAATAACCAAATCCTAATAGGCTAATGGATTACTTAACCCAAATGTACTAGGTTAAGGTAACATTATCATAATCCAAATAAACTAATGAAATACATAACCTAATTGTATTAGGTTAATGTATCATTGTCAAAATCCAGCTTTGTGTCTGTAAGTCCCCAAAGTCTTCAGAAATGCTGTTTTAGCCCGGGACAGATTTTCCATGCAGCAGTTTTGGTCCAGGTCCCCAGAGTCTTCAGAAATGCTGTTTTAGCCCGGGACAGATTTTCCATGCAACAGGTTTGATCCTTAGGCGTATAGACTTTCTTCCCTTCCTTTGTGAGCTTTCTTTTGCGTCAAGTAAGCCATAAAATGCTGAATTTTGCATCATTTATACCTGAAACTTTACTAATCATGTTCGTTAGCTCATTTATAGGAAAAAAAATAAAAGTGCATGAAATATATAGTTTGTTCTCAAAACTAGGCTAAAATATGGGCAAAATATATTGATATAGGCGCATAAATTCGCCTATCAATGCCATGGTTCCATGGTGCCTTAGTGCCCTGGTACCGCGGTGCCACTGCGCCACGGTACCATGGTGCCATGGTGTCATGGTGCCTTGGTGCCGTGATGTGTTGGTGCCATGGTGCCGCGGTGCCATGGTGCCTGGGTGCCATGGTGCCACGGTGCCATGGTGCCTGTGTGCCATGGTGCCACGGTGCCTTGGTGCCAAAGTGCCAGGCCGCCTTGGTGCCATGGTGCCATAGTGCCTTGGTGCCCTGGTGCCATGGTTCCACGCCGACTTGGTGCCATGGTGTCTTGGTGCCATGGTGCCACGCCGCCTTGGTGCCACGGTGCCATGGCGCCACGGTGCCTTGGTGCCTTGCTGTCATGGTGCCCTGGTGCCCTGGTGCCATGGTGCCACGCCGCCTTGGTTCCATAGTGCCATGCCGCCTTGGTGCTACGGTGGCATGGCGGCACGGTGCCTTGGTGCCATGGTTCCCTAGTGCCATGGCGCCACGGTGCCAAGCTGCCCTGGTGCCTTGGTG
>CM061561.1:278882413-278889913 GCA_030864225.1 Capsicum baccatum var. pendulum | reverse complement strand
GTACCTCTAAGAAGCTGGCCGCGAAGGGATACCTCCGCATAGCTAGTTAGTAGGCTGAGGTCTCGTTCGTTAACAAAATTAACCAGACAAATCGCTTCACCAACTAAGAACGGCCATGCAACACCGCCCATAGAATCAAGAAAGAGCTCTCAGTTTGTCAATCCTTACTATGTCTGGACCTGGTAAGTTTCCCCGTGTTGAGTCAAATTAAGCCGCAGGCTCCCCACATACTGGTGCCCTTCCGTCAATTCCTTTAAGTTTCAGCCTTGCGACCACACTCCCCCCGGAGCCCAAAAACTTTGTTTTCTCATAAGGTGCCGGCGGAGTACTAAAAGCAACATCTTGACAAAGACACCACCATGGCAGGCCATTCCCAGTTTCACAGTCTAAATTTGTTCATACTTACACATGCATGGCTTAATCTTTGAGACAAGCATATGACTACTGGCAGGATCAACCAGGTAGCATTCTTCATCGATGCCGGCGTCGCATGAGCCCGGCCTGCCTGCGAGGGTGCAGACGGATTCAAGGCAAGCGCGATCATCGTTTGCAAAGAGCGTCGTACGGGGTAGATAGGAGATGATGAAGGCCCCATGCCCACTGCATCTACCACATCCGAGAATCCGGGCCCCGCTCATGGACCACGACATCGCACGAAGAAGCGAGGGAGGCGTAGGACGCGAGGGCGGCCTTTTAATTCGCCCCGCGCATGAAATACGAGGGGTAAAAGGCGATCGATAAAACTTGATAATGCATGCAGCACAGGAAACCGACTTGGAGCAAGCCTATATAGCGCTTGCCCCACGACTGAGATGGCAGGCGGGTCAGGACGTCGCTGCTCGAGCAGGGATGCAACCTAACAGCACGTGCCGAACATAACTCACGCGCCGTGCGTCCAAATGCTCCATCGATACATGCCCAGCAATAGATGCCGTGCGCTGCTGCCCATGCGGATGTTGCAAGGCTAAAGCAAGTCCCGCTTGACATGATAGACCGCCCATTGGGGGAGTAGAGAAGATGAAGGCACGCCGAGGCTCATGCACGGGCGCCGCCAATGCCGGCCGCCGGCGTTCACCGTGGATTGGGCTCGGCCGCATGCGTGCAGCGCCTCAAGCTTGCCCCGAGAGCAGCATCCAGTACTCGCCGCTCGCATGAAGGCACCGTCTTATCCGAAGTCTAGCGCCAGTAGCCCCGTCGTGGACGACGCCACCGATAACCGACACTAGCGTACAATGAAGCGCGGCCGGCGTTGCTACACGGGCACGGATGGCTCGCACGGACTAGCCATGCATGCTGCCATGCGCCCACGCTGCACGCCGACATGGCCACTAAGCGCCTATGCCAACTATCGACAGTCGCTTTGAAGTGTCTTCAATACCTCTACTCACGCGTCGTGCGTCCAAATGCTCCGTCGATGCATGCCCAGCACCGGCCCCAACGCCCAAAAATAGATGTCGTGCGCTGCTGCCCATGCGGACGTTGCAAGGATGAAACAATTCCCACTTGACACGATAGCCCGCCCTTGGGGGAGCAGAGGAGATGAAGGGACGCCGAGGCTCATGCACGGGCGCCGCCCACGCCGGCCGCCGGCGCTCGCCGCGGATTGGGCTCGGCCGCATGCGTGCAGCGCTTGGAGCTTGCCCCGAGAGCAGCATCCAGTACTCCCCACTCGCACGAAGGCACCGCCTCGTCCGAAGTCTATCGCCAGCAGCCCCGTCGTGGACGACGCCACCGATAATCGACACTAGCGTACAATGAAGCGCGGCCGACGTTGCTACACGGGCACGGACGGCTCGCACGGACTAGCCATGCATGCTGCCATGCGCCCACGCTGCACGTCGACATGGCCACTGAGCGCCTATGCCAACTACCGACAGTCGCCTTGAAGTGCCTTCAACACCTCTACCCCCCTTATATATGATTAAAAAAATAACCCAAGTGACAGGAGTAGACATGATTTTGCCAGAGAATCATACCAGACATATGCGGAACCGAACTGCACGTTTTGATGTGAGACGAAGCCTGTGCACTCAAAAAAAGGTCGAGTAATTTGTAAATGATAATTTTCATTGAAAAAATATTTTTTTTTTACAAATATCATTTATTATAATTGAAAAAATATAAAAAAATAATCAAAAATAGAAAAAATATTTATAAAAATATGAAAAAATTAGGAAAATATTCTTAGCGCATGAACTAACCTTAAACCAACAATCGAGTGCATATTTGTATGCATAACGTAACGATATAAAATATTTAAGTTTAATGAAATTAAATAAAAATTTTAGAAAAATATAAAAATAAGTAACAACCCCAAAATATGCATATTAGAATGAAGTAGCCTTAAACCAACAATTGAGTGCGTATTTGTACGAATGATGTAACGATATAAAATATTTAAATTTAAGGATATTAAATAAAAATTTGAAAAAAAGGCGACGGGACATTACGAAAACCGCCACGACATATGAGGTAGAATTGACATATATTTAAAATACAAAATTAGAGCGGATATGTAGAGAAATTAGTGTGCAATGATGACGAGGATCGAGGAACATCGGGAAAATATTAGGATGATCGAACGTAGGTTTACGCTCTTTTGATTTTTCCACGATGCGTTGTGCCTTGGTGCCATGGTGCCATGGTGCCTTGGTGCAACTGTGCCACGGCGCCACGGTGCCTGGGTGCCATGGTGCCACGATGCCTTGGTGCCACGGTGCCTTGGTGTCATTGCGCCATGCTGCCTTGGTGTCATGGCGCCATGCTGCCACGGTGCCTCGGTGCCACGGTGCCATGGTGCCACGACACCATTGTGCCACGGTGCCTTGGTGCCATGGTGCTATGCTGCCACGGGGCCACAGTGCCTTGGTGCCATGGTGCCACAGTGCCTTGGTGCCACGGTGCCATGGTTCCATGGTTCCTTAGTGCCCTGGTGCCGCGGTGCCACGGTTCCACGGTGCCATGGTGCCATAGTGTCACGGTGCCTTGGTGCTGTGATGCGTTGGTGCCATGGTGCCTGGGTGCCATGGTGCCACGGTGCCATGGTGCCTGTTTGCCATGGTGCCATGGTTCCACGGTGCCACGGTGCCTGGGTGCCATGGTGCCACGATGCCTTGGTGCCACGGAGCCACGGCGCCTTGGTGGCATGGCTCCATGCTGCCTTGGTGTCAAGGCGCCATGCTGCCACGGTGCCTCGGTGCCACGGTGCCATTGTGCCACGGTGCCTTGGTGCCACGACGCCACTGTGCCACGGTGCCTTGGTTCCATGGTGCTATGTTGCCACGGGGCCACGGTGCCTTGGTGCCATGGTGCCACGGTGCCTTGGTGCCACAGTGCCATGGTTCCATGGTGCCTTAGTGCCCTGGTGCTGCGGTGCCACGGTGCCATGGTGCCATGGTGTCACGGTGCCTTAGTGCCGCGATGCATTGGTGCCATGGTGCCGCGGTGCCATGGTGCCTGGGTGCCATGGTGCCATGGTGCCATAGTGCCTGTGTACCATGGTGCCACGCCACCTTGGTGCCACGGTGCCTTGGTGCCAAGGTGCCAGGCCGCCTTGGTGCCACGGTGCCATGGTGCCTTGGTGCCATGGAGCCTTGGTGCCCTGGTGCCATGGTTGCACGCCGACTTGGTGCCACGGTGCCTTGGTGCCATGGTGCCATGCCGCCTTGGTGCCACGTTGCCATGGCGCCACGGTACCTTGGTGCCTTGCTGTCATGGTGACCTGGTGCCCTGGTGCCTTGGTGCCCTGGTGCTTTGGTGCCACGCCGCCTTGGTGCCATGGTGACACGCCGCCTTGGTTCTACGGTGGCATGGCGCCACGGTGCCTTGGTGCCCTGGTGCCATGGCGCCACAGTGCCAAGCTGCCCTGGTGCCTTGGTGCCATGGTTCAGGGATTCAAGGGGAGCGCGACCGTCGTTTGCAAAGAGCGTCGTACGGGACAGATAGGAGACGATGAAGGCCCCATTCCCACTGCGTCTACCACATCCGAGAATCCGGGCCGCCGCTCGCGGACCACGACATCGTACGACGAAGCGAGGGAGGCGTGGGACGTGAGGGCGGCCATTTGATTCGCCTCGCGCATGAAATACGAGGGGCAAAAGGCGATCGATAAAACTTGATAATGCATGCAGCACAGGAAACTGACTTGGAGCAAACCTATATTGCGCTTGCCCCGCGACTGAGATGGCAGGCGGGTAAGGACGTCACTGCTCGAGCAGGGATGCAACATAACAGCACGTGCCGAACATAACTCATGCGTCGTGCGTCCAAATGCTCCGTCAATGCACGCACAGCACCGGCCCCAACGCCCAGGAATAGATGTCGTGCGCTGCTACCCATGCGGACGTTGCAAGGCTGAAGCAAGTCCCACTTGACATGATAGCCCACCCTTGGGGGGAGCAGTGGAGATGAAGGCACGCCGAGGCTCATGCACGGGCGCAGCCCACGCCGGCCGCCGGCGCTCGCCATGGATTGGACTCGGCCGCATGCGTGCAGCGACTGAAGCATGCCCCGAGAGCAACATCCAGTACTCGTCGCTCGCACGAAGGCACCACCTCGTCCGAAGTCTAGTGCCAGCAGCCCCGTCGTGGACGACGCCTCCGATAACCGACACTAGCGTACAATGAAGCGCTGCCGGTGTTGCTATACGGGCACGGACGGCTTGCACGGACTAGCCATGCATGCTGCCATGCGCCCACGCTGCACGCCGACATGGCCACTGAGCGCCTATGCCAACTACCGACAGTCGCCTTGAAGTGCCTTCAACACCTCTACTCACGCGTCGTGCGTCCAAATGCTCCGTCGATGCATGCCCAGCACCGGCCCCAACGCCCAACAATAGATGCCATGTGTTGCTGCCCATACGGACGTTGCAAGGATGAATCAAGTCCCGCTTGACACGATAGCCCGCCCTTGGGGGGAGCAGAGGAGATGAAGGCACGCCGAGGCCCATGCACGGGCGCCGCCCACGCCGGCCGCCGGCGCTCGCCGCGGATTGGGCTCGGCCGTATGCGTGCAGCGCCTGGAGCTTGACCCGAGAGCAGCATCCAGTACTCGCCACTCGCACGAAGGCACCGCCTCGTCCGAAGTCTAGCGCCAGCAGCCCCGTCGTGGACGACGCCACCGATAACCGACACTAGCGTACAATGAAGCGCGGTCGACGTTGCTACACGGGCACGGACGGCTCGCACGGACTAGCCATGCATGCTGCCATGCGCCCACGCTGCACGTCGACATGGCCACTGAGTGCCTATGCCAACTACCGACAGTCGCCTTGAAGTGCCTTCAACACCTCTACCCCCCTTATATATGCTTAAAAAAAAACCCCAAGTGACAGGAGTAGACATGATTTTGCCAGAGAATCATACTAGACATATGCGGAACCGAACTGCACGTTTTGATGTGAGACGGAGCCTGTGCACTCAAAAAAAGGTCGCGTAATTTGTAAATGATAAGTTTCGTTGAAAAAATATTTTTTTTTACAAATATCATTTATTAAAATTGACAAAATAAGTAAGAATAATAAAAAATAGAAAAAATATTTATAAAAATATGAAAAAATTAGGAAAATATTCTTAGCGCATGAACTAACCTTAAACCAACAATCGAGTGCATATTTGTACGCATAACGTAACGATATAAAATATTTAAATTTAAGGAAATTAAATAAAAATTTTAGAAAAATATAAAAATAAGTAACAACCCAAAAATATGCATATTAGAATGAAGTAGCCTTAAACCAACAATTGAGTGTGTATTTGTACAAATGACGTAACGATATAAAATGTTTAAATTTAAGGATATTAAATAAAAATTTGAAAAAAAGGCGACGGGACATTACGAAAACCGCCACGACATATGAGGTAGAATTGACATATATTTAAAATACAAAATTAGAGCGGATATGTAGAGAAATGAGTGTGCAACGGTGACGAGGATCGAGGAACGTCAGGAAAATATTAGGATGATCGAACATAGGTTTACGCTCTTTTGATTTTGCCACGGTGCGTTGTGCCTTAGTGCCATGGTACCATGGTGCCTTGGTGCCATGGCGCCACGGTGCCTGGGTGCCATGGTGCCACGATGCCTTGGTGCCACGGCGCCACGGTGCCTTGGTGGCATGGCGCCATGGTACCTTGGTGTCATGGCGCCATGCTTCCACGGTGCCTCGGTGCCATGATGCCATGGTGCCACGGTGCCTTGGTGCCACGACGCCATTGTGCCACGGTCCCTTGGTGCCATGGTGTTATGCTGCCACGTTGCAACGGTGCCTTGGTGCCATGGTGCCACGGTGCCTTGGTTCCACGGTGCCATGGTTCCATGGTGCCTTAGTGCCCTGGTGCCACGGTGCCACGGTGCCATGGTGCCATGGTGTCACGGTGCCTTGGTGCCGCGATGCGTCGGTGCCATGGTGCCTGTGTGCCATGGTGCCACGGTGCCATGGTGCCTGTGTGCCATGGTGCCACGCCACCTTGGTGCCACGGTGCCTTAGTGCCATGGTGCCACGCCACCTTGGTGCCACGGTGTCATGGCGCCACGGTGCCTTGGTGCCTTGCTGTCATGGTGCCCTGGTGCCCTGGTGCCTTGGTGCCCTGGTGCCATGGTTCCACGCCGCCTTGGTGCCATGGTGCCATGCCACCTTGGTGCTACGGTGGCATGGCGCCACGGTGCCTTGGTGCCATGGTGCCATGGTGCCCTGGAGCCACGGTGCCAAGCTGCCCTGGTGCCTTGGTGCCATGGTGCAGGGATTCAAGGCGAGCGCGAGCGTCATTTGCAAGGAGCGTCGTACGGGGTAGATAGGAGTCGATGAAGGCCCCATGCCCACTGCGTCTACCGCATCCGAGTATCCCGACCACCACTCATGGACCACGACATCGCACGACAAAGCGAGGGAGGTGTGGGACACAAGGGCGGCCTATCGATTCGCCCCGCGCACGAAATGCGAGGGGCGAAAGGCGATCGATAAAACTTGATAATGCATGCAGCACAGGAAACCAACTTCGAGCAAGCCTATATTGCGCTTGCCCCGCGACTGAGATGGCAGGCGGGTCAGGACATCGCTGCTCGAGCAGGGATCTAGCCTAACCGCACGTGCCGAACACAACTCACGCGCCGTGCGTCCAAATGCTCCGTCGATGCATGCCCAGCACCGGCCCCAACGCCTAACAATAGATGTCGTGCGCTGCTGCCCATACGGACGTTGCAAGGATGAAGCAAGTCCCGCTTGACACGATAGCCCGCCCTTGGGAGGAGCAGAGGAGATGAAGGCACGCCGAGGCTCATGCACGGGCGCCGCCCACGCCGACCGCTGGCGCTCGCCGCGGATTGGGCTCGGCCGCATGCGTGCAGCGCCTGGAGCTTGCCCCGAGAGCAGCATCCAGTACTCGCCACTTGCACTTAGGCACCGCCTCGTCCGAAGTCTAGCGCCAGCAGCCCCGTCGTGGACGACGCCACCGATAACCGACACTAGCATACAATGAAGCGCGACCGACATTGCTACAC
>CM061561.1:278880543-278881913 GCA_030864225.1 Capsicum baccatum var. pendulum | reverse complement strand
CATGGCACCATTGTGCCACGGTGCCTTGGTGCCATGGTGCTATGTTGCCACTGGGTCACAGTGCCTTGGTGCCATGGTGCCACGGTGCCTTGGTGCCACGGTGCCATGGTTCCATGGTGCCTTAGTGCCCTGGTGCGGCGGTGCCACGGTGCCATGGTGCCATGGTGTCACGGTGCCTCGGTGCCGCGATGCGTTGGTGCCATGGTGCCGCGGTGCCATGGTGCCTGGGTGCCATGGTGCCACGGTGCCATGGTGCCTGTGTGCTATGGTGCCACGCCACCTTGGTGCCACGGTGCCTTAGGGCCAAGGTGCCAGGCCGCCTTGGGGCCACGGTGCCATGGTGCCTTGGTGCCATGGTGCCATGGTTGCACGCCGACTTGGTACCACGGTGCCTTGGTGCCATCGTGCCATGCCGCCTTGGTGCCACGGTGCCATGGCGCCACGGTGCCTTGGTGCCTTGCTGTCATGGTGCTCTGGTGCCATGGTGCCACGCCGCCTTAGTGCCATGGTGCCACGCCGCCTTGGTGCTACGGCAGCATGGCACCACGGTGCCTTGGTGCCATGGTTCCCTGGTGCCATGGCGCCACGGTTCCATGCTGCCCTGGTGCCTTGGTGCCATGGTTCAGGGATTCAAGGCGAGCGCGACCGTCATTTGCAAGGAGCGTCGTACGGGGCAGATAGGAGTCGATGAAGGCCCCATGCCCACTGCGTCTACCGCATCCGAGTATCCCGCCCGCCGCTCACGGACCACGACATCGCATGACGAAGCGAGGGAGGCATGGGACGCAAGGGCGGCCTATCGATCCGCCCCGCGCACGAAATGCGAGGGGCGAAAGGCGATCGATAAAACTTGATAATGCATGCAGCACAGGAAACCGACTTCGAGTAAGCCTACATTGCGCTTTCCCCGCGACTGATATGGCAGGCGGGTCAGGACGTCGCTGCTCGAGCAGGGATCCAACCTAACCGCTCGTGCTGAACACAACTCACGCGCTGTGCGTCCAAATGCTCCGTCGATGCACGCCCAGCACCTGCCCCAACGCCCAGCAATAGATGTCGTGCGCTGCTGCCAATGCGGATGTTGCAAGGCTGAAGCAAGTCCCGTTTGATACGATAGCCCGCTCTTAGGGGGAGCAGAGGAGATGAAGGCACGCCGAGGATCATGCACGGGCGCCGCCCACGCCGGCCGCCGGCGCTCGCCACGGATTGGGCTCGGTCGCATGCGTGCAACGCCTGGAGCTTGCCCCGCGAGCAGCATCCAGTACTCGCCGCTCGCATGAAGGCACCGCCTCGTCCGAAGTCTAGCGCCAGCAGGCCCGTCGTGGACGACTCCACCGATAACCGACACAAGCGTACAATGAAGCACGACC
>CM061561.1:278865543-278873043 GCA_030864225.1 Capsicum baccatum var. pendulum | reverse complement strand
AAAATATGAAAAAATTAGGACAATATTCTTAGCGCATGAACTAACCTTAAACCAACAATCGATTGCATATTTGTACGCATAACGTAACGATATAAAATATTTAAATTTAAGGAAATTAAATAAAAATTTTAGAAAAATATAAAAATAAGTAACAACCCCAAAATATGAATATTAGAATGAAGTAGCCTTAAACCAACAATTGAGTGCGTATTTGTACGAATGACGTAACGATATAAAATAATTAAATTTAAGGATATTAAATAAAAATTTGAAAAAAAGGCGACGGGACATTACGAAAACCGCCACGACATATGAGGTAGAATTGACATATATTTAAAATAAAAAAATTAGAGTGGATATGTAGAGAAATGAGTGTGCAACGGTGATGAGGATCCAGGAACGTCAGGAAAATATTAGGATGATCGAATGTAGGTTTACGCTCTTTTGATTTTGCCACGGTGCGTTGTGCCTTGGTGCCATAGTGCCTTGGTGCCATGGTGCCATGATGCCTTGGTGCCACGGTGCCACGGCGCCATGGTGCCTGGGTGCCATGGTGCCACGATGCCTTGGTGCCACGGCGCCACGCCGCCTTGGTGGCATGGCGCCATGCTGCCTTGGTGTCATGGCGCCCTGCTGCCATGGTGCCTCGGTGCCATGGTGCCATTGTGCCACGGTGCCTTGGTGCCACGGCACCATTGTGCCACGGTGCCTTGGTGCCATGGTGCTATGCTGCCACGGGGCCACGGGGCCACGGGGCCTTGGTGCCATGGTGCCACGGTGCCTTGGTGCCACGGTGCCATGGTTCCACGGTGCCTTAGTGCCCTGGTGCCGCGGTTCCACGGTGACACGGTGCCATGGTGTCACGGTGCCTTGGTGCCGCGATGCGTTGGTGCCATGGTGCCGCGGTGCCATGGTGCCTGGGTGCCATGGTGCCACGGTGCCATGGTGCCTGTGTGTCATGGTGCCACGCCACCTTGGTGCCACGGTGCCTTGGTGCCAAGGTGCCAGCCTGCCTTGGTGCCACGGTGCCATGGTGGCTTGGTGCCCTGGTGCCATGGTTGCACGCCGACTTGGTGCCACGGTGCCTTGGTGCCATGGTGCCACGCCGCCTTGGTGCCACGGTGCCATGGCGCCACGGTGCCTTGCTGTCATGGTGCCCTGGTGCCCTGGTGCCTTGGTGTCCTGGTGCCATGGTGCCACGCCGCCTTAGTGCCATGGTGCCACGCCGCCTTGGTGCTACGGTGGAATGGCGCCATGCTGCCATGGCGCCACGGTACCAAGCTGCCCTGGTGCCTTGGTGCCATGGTTCAGGGATTCAAGGCGAGCGCGACCGACATTTGCAAGGAGCGACGTATGGGGCAGATAGGAGTCGATGAAGGCCCCATGCCCACTGCTTCTACCGCATCCGAGTATCCCGACCGCCGCTCATGGACAACGACATCGCACGACGAAGCGAGGGAGGCGTGGGATGCAAGGGCGGCCTTTCGATTCGCCCCGCGCACGAAATGCGAGGGGCGTAAGGCGATTGATAAAACTTGATAATGCATGCAGCACAGGAAACCGACTTCGAGCAAGCCTACATTGCGCTTGCCCCGCGACTGAGATGGCAGGCGGGTCAGGACGTCGCTGCTCGAGCAGGGATCCAACCTAAACGCACGTGCAGAACACAACTCACGCGCCGTGCGTCCAAATGCTCCGTCGATGCACGCCCAGCACCGGCCCCAACGCCCAGCAATAGATGCCGTGCGCTTCTGCCAATACGGATGTTGCAAGGCTGAAGCAAGTCCCGCTTGACACGATAGCCCGCCCTTGGGGGGAGCAGAGGAGATGAAGGCACGCCGAGGCTCATGCATGGGCGCCGCCCACGCCGGCCGCCGGCGCTCGTCGCGAATTGGGCTCGGCCGCATGCGTGCAGTGCCTGGAGCTTGCCCTGAGAGCAGCATCTAGTACTCGCCGCTCGCACGAAGGCACCGCCTCGTCTGAAGTCTAGCGCCAGCTGCCCCGTCGTGGACGACGCCACCGATAACCGACACTAGCGTACAATGAAGCGCGGTCGATGTTGCTACACGGGCACGGACGGCTCGCACGGAATAGCCATGCATGCTGCCATGCGCCCACGCTGCACGTCGACATGGCTACTGAGCACCTATGCCAACTACCGACAGTCGCCTTGAAGTGCCTTCAATACCTCTACCCCCCTTATATATGCTTAAAAAAAACCCAAGTGACAGAAGTAGACATGGTTTTGCCAGAGAATCATACCAGACATATGCGGAACCAAACTGCACGTTTTGATGTGAGACGGATCCTGTGCACTCAAAAAAAGGTCGCGTAATTTGTAAATGCTAATTTTCGTTGAAACAATATCTTGTTTTAGAAATATCATTTATTAAAATTGAAAAAATATGTAAAAATAATCAAAAATAGAAAAAATATTTATAAAAATATGAAAAAATTAGGACAATATTCTTAGCGCATGAACTAACCTTAAACCAACAATCGATTGCATATTTGTACGCATAACGTAACGATATAAAATATTTAAATTTAAGGAAATTAAATAAAAATTTTAGAAAAATATAAAAATAAGTAACAACCCCAAAATATGAATATTAGAATGAAGTAGCCTTAAACCAACAATTGAGTGCGTATTTGTACGAATGACGTAACGATATAAAATAATTAAATTTAAGGATATTAAATAAAAATTTGAAAAAAAGGCGACGGGACATTACAAAAACTGCCACGACATATGAGGTAGAATTGACATATATTTAAAATACAAAATTAGAGCGGATATGTAGAGAAATGAGTGTGCAACGGTGATGAGGATCGAGGAACATCAGGAAAATATTAGGATGATCGAACGTAGGTTTACGCTCTTTTGATTTTGCCACGGTGCGTTGTGCCTTGGTGCCATAGTGCCTTGGTGCCATGGTGCCTTGGTGCCACGGTGCCACGGCGCCATGGTGCCTGGGTGCCATGGTGCCACGATGCCTTGGTGCCACGGCGCCACGCCGCCTTGGTGGCATGGCGCCATGCTGCCTTGGTGTCATGGCGCCATGCTGCCATGGTGCCTCGGTGCCATGGTGCCATTGTGCCACGGTGCCTTGGTGCCATGGTGCTATGCTGCCACGGGGCCACGGGGCCACGGGGCCTTGGTGCCATGGTGCCACGGTGCCTTGGTGCCACGGTGCCATGGTTCCACGGTGCCTTAGTGCCCTGGTGCCGCGGTTCCACGGTGACACGGTGCCATGGTGTCACGGTGCCTTGGTGCAGCGATGCGTTGGTGCCATGGTGCCGCGGTGCCATGGTGCCGCGGTGCCATGGTGCCACGGTGCCATGGTGCCTGTGTGCCATGGTGCCACGCCACCTTGGTGCCACGGTGCCTTGGTGCAAAGGTGCTAGCCTGCCTTGGTGCCACGGTGCCATGGTGGCTTGGTGCCCTGGTGCCATGGTTGCACGCCGACTTGGTGCCACGGTGCCTTGGTGCCATGGTGCCACGCCGCCTTGTTGCCACGGTGCCATGGCGCCACGGTGCCTTGCTGTCATGGTGCCCTGGTGCCCTGGTGCCTTGGTGTCCTGGTGCCATGGTGCCACGTCGCCTTAGTGCCATGGTGCCACGCCGCCTTGGTGCTACGGTGGCATGGCGCCATGCTGCCATGGCGCCACGGTGCCAAGCTGCCCTGGTGCCTTGGTGCCATGGTGCAGGGATTCAAGGCGAGCGCGACCGTCATTTGCAAGGAGCGACGTATGGGGCAGATAGGAGTTGATGAAGGCCCCATGCCCACTGCTTCTACCGCATTCGAGTATCCCGACCTCCGCTCATGGACAACGACATCGCACAACGAAGCGAGGGAGGCGTGGGACGCAAGGGCGGCCTTTCGATTCGCCCCGCGCACGAAATGCGAGGGGCGAAAGGCGATTGATAAAACTTGATAATGCATGCAACACAGGAAACCGACTTCGAGCAAGCCTACATTGCGCTTGCCCCGCGACTGAGATGGCAGGCGGGTCAGGACGTCGCTGCTCGAGTAGGGATCCAACCTAACCGCACGTGCAGAACACAACTCACGCGTCGTGCGTCCAAATGCTCCGTCGATGCACGCCCAGCACCGGCCCCAACGCCCAGCAATAGATGTTGTGCGCTTCTGCCAATGCGGATGTTGCAAGGCTGAAGCAAGTCCCGCTTGACACGATAGCCCGCCCTTGGGGGGAGCAGAGGAGATGAAGGCACGCCGAGGATCATGCACGGGCGCCGCCCACGCCGGCCGCCGGCGCTCGTCGCGGATTGGGCTCGGCCGCATGCGTGCAGCGCCTGGAGCTTGCCCTGAGAGCAGCATCTAGTACTCGCCGCTCGCACGAAGGCACCGCCTCGTCCGAAGTCAGCGCCTGCTGCCCCGTCGTGGACGACACTACCGATAACCGACACGAGCGTACAATAAAGCGCGGCCGACGTTGCTACACGGGCTCGGACGCCTCGCGCGGACTAGCCATGCACCCACACTGCACGCCGACATGTCCACTGAGCGCCTATGCCAACTACCGACAGTCGCCTTGAAGTGCCTTCAACACCTCTACCCCCCTTATATATGCTTAAAAAAAAACCCAAGTGACAGGAGTAGACATGATTTTGCCAGAGAATCATACCAGACATATGCGGACCCGAATTGCACGTTTTGATGTGAGACGGAGCCTGTGCACTCACAAAAAGGTCGTGTAATTTGTAAATGATAATTTTCGTTGAGAAAATATTTTTTCAAAAAATATCATTTATTAAATTTGAAAAAATATGTAAAAATAAATCAAAAATAGAAAAAATATTTATAAAAATATGAAAAAATTAGGAAAATATTCTTAGTGCATGAACTAACCTTAAAACAACAATCGAGTGCATATTTGTACGTATAACGTAACGTTATAAAATATTTAAATTTAAGGATATTAAATAAAAATTTAAAAAAAATATAAAAATAAGTAACAACCCCAAAATATGCATGTTAGAATGAAGTAGCCTTAAACCAACAATTGAGTGCGTATTTGTACGAATGACGTAACGATATAAAATATTTAAATTTAAGGATATTAAATAAAAATTTGAAAAAAAGGCGACGGGACATTATGAAAACCGCCACGACATATGAGGTAACGTTGAAATATATTTAAAATACAAAATTAGAGCGGATATGTAGAGAAATGAGTGTGCAACGGTGACGAGGAACGAGGAACGTCAGGAAAATATTAGGATGATCGAACGTAGGTTTACGCTCTTTTGATTTTGCCACGGTGCGTTGTGCCTTGGTGCCATGGGGCCATGGTGTCTTGGTGCCATGGTGCCATGGCGCCACGGTGCCTGGGTGCCATGGTGACACGATGCCTTGGTGCCACGGCGCCATGGCGCTTTGGTGGCATGGCGCCATGCTGCCTTGGTGTCATGGCGCCATGCTGCCACGGTGCCTCGGTGCCATGGTGCCACGGTGCCTTGGTGCCACGGCGCCATTATGCTACGGTGCCTTGTTGCCATGGTGCTATGCTGCCACGGTGCCTTGGTGCCATGGTGTCACGGTGCCTTGGTGCCACGGTGCCATGGTTCCATGGTGCCTTAGTGCCCTGGTGCCGCAGTGCCACGGTGCCACGGTGCCATGGTGCCATGGTGTCACGGTGACTTGGTGCCGCGATGCGTTGGTGCCATGGTGCCGCGGTGCCATGGTGCCTGGATACCATGGTGCCATGGTGCCATGGTGCCTATGTGCCATGGTTCCACGGTGCCTTGGTGCCAAGGTGCCAGGCCGCCTTGGTGCCCTGGTGCCTTGGTGCCATTGTTGCACGCCGACTTGGTGCCAAGGTTCCTTGGTGCGATGGTGCCACGCCGCCTTGGTGCCACGGTGCCTTGCTGTCATGGTGCCCTGGAGCCCTGGTGCCTTGGTGCCCTGGTGCCATGGTGCCACGCCGCCTTGGTGCCATGGTGGTACGCCGCCTTGGTGCTACGGTGGCATGGCGCCACGGTGCCTTGGTGCCATGGTGCCCTGGTGCCATGGCGCCACGGTGCCAAGCTGCCCTGGTGCCTTGGTGCCATGTTGCAGGGATTCAAGGCGAGCGTGACCGTCATTTGCAAGGAGCGTCGTACGGGTCAGATAAGAGTCGATGAAGTCCCCATGCCCACTGCGTCTACCGCATCCGAGTATCCCGACCGCCGCTCACGGACCACGACATCGCACGATGAAGCCAGGGAGGCGTGGGACGCAAGGGAGGCTTATCGATTCGCCCCACGCACTAAATGTGAGGGGCGAAAGGCGATCGATAAAACTTGATAATGCATGCAGCACTGGAAACCGACTTCGAGCAAGCCTACATTGCGCTTGCCCCGCGACTGAGATGGAAGGCGGGTCAGGACGTCGCTGCTCGAGCAGGGATCCAACCTAACCGCACGTGCCGAACACAACTCACCCGTCGTGCGTCCAAATACTCCATCGATGCATGCCCAACACCAGCCCCAGCGCCCAGTAATAGATGTGGTGCGCTGTTGCCAATGCGGATGTTGCAAGGCTAAAGCAAGTCCCGCTTGATACGATAGCCCTCCCTTGGGGGGAGCAGAGGAGATGAAGGCACGCTGAGGTTAATGAACGGGGCCCGCCCACGCCGGCCGCCGGTGCTCGCCGCGGATTGGGCTCGGCCGCATGCGTGCAGCGCCTGGAGCTTGCCCCGAGAGCAGCATCCAGTACTCGCCGCTCGCACGAAGGCACCGCCTCGTCCGTAGTCTAGCGCCAGCAGCCCCATCATGGACGACGCCACCGATAACCGACACGAGCGTACAATGAAGCGCGGCCGACGTTGCTACACGGGCACAGACGCCTGGCACGGACTAGCCATGCATGCTGCCATACGCCCACGCTGCACGCCAACATTTCCACTGAGCGCCTATGCCAACAACCGACAGTTGCCTTGAAGTGCCTTCAACACCTCTACCCCCGAATTGCACGTTTTGATGTGAGACGGAGCCTGTGCACTCACAAAAAGGTCGCGTAATTTGTAGATGATAATTTTCGTTGAGAAAATATTTTTTTTTACAAATATCATTTATTAAAATTGAAAAAATATGTAAAAATAAATCAAAAATAGAAAAAATATTTATAAAAATATGAAAAAATTAGGAAAATATTCTTAGTGCATGAACTAACCTTAAACCAACAATCGAGTGCATATTTGTACCTATAACGTAACGATATAAAATATTTAAATTTAAGAATATTAAATAAAAATTTTAAAAAAATATAAAAATAAGTAACAACCCCAAAATATGCATGTTAGAATGAAGTAGCCTTAAACCAACAATTGAGTGCGTATTTGTACGAATGACGTAACGATATAAAATATTTAAATTTAAGGATATTAAATAAAAATTTGAAAAAAAGGCGACAGGACATTACGAAAACCGCCACGACATATGAGGTAACATTGAAATATATTTAAAATACAAAATTAGAGCGGATATGTAGAGAA
>CM061561.1:278838043-278843043 GCA_030864225.1 Capsicum baccatum var. pendulum | reverse complement strand
GGCTATCGATACGCTCATGGAATGCCGTCTCCTCGATTGTGGCAGGCAGCGCGTGATGATAGGCGAATTTACACGCCTATATCAATATATTTTGCCCATATTTTAGCCTAGTTTTGAGAACAAACTATATATTTCATGCACTTTTAGTCCTTTTTCCTATAAATGAGCTAACGAACATGATTAGTAAAGTTTCAGGTATAAATGATGCATAATTCAGCATTTTATGGCTTACTTGACACAAAAGAAAGCTCACGAAGGAAGGAAAGGGAGGTTGGACGCCTAAGGACCAAAACTAATGCATGGAAAATCTGTCCCGGGCTAAAACAGCATTTCTGAAGACTTTGGGGACCTGGACCAAAAATGTTGCATGGAAAATCTGTCCCGGGCTAAAACAACATTTCTGAAGACTTTGGGGACTTACAGACACATAGCTGGATTTGGACAATGATACATTAACCTAGTACAATTGGGTTATGTATTTCATTAGTTTATTTGGATTATGATAATGTTACATTAACCTAGTACACTTGGGTTAAGTATTCCATTAGCCTAGTAGGATTTGGTTATTTATTTCATTAGCTTGGTAGGAGTAGGATATGGGTATTATAAATACCCTATCATGCTAGAGATTTTTATTCATCCCTCACCAGAATACATTCTTCCATCCCTCTCTTCTTCCACCACAACAATTCTACAACTCTTCTAATCTTTCCATTAATTCTATTTTTCTTCTTCTATTCATCTATTCAATTGTTAATTTCCGCAACAAGAGAAACGTTACATGCTAAGGAATCATGCCTCACGCCTATCACTTGATGTACATTCCATTACTCAATATTGTGTTATAAAAGCAATGTCAATCGTGATCTCCTTCGCATTCATGGGTAACTAAACCTCTCTGTTGGGGTTATGGAAGCCAAATGAGATACTATCTATTGCTGTGAGTTTGTGAGTTCGTGACACGTATATTGCTTATATCATTATTCTCTTCATCTTAATCTACATTCTTTGCGGTTGCAAACGCAAGAATACGCCAGTCTAACATTTAACTTGTTCGAGAGAAAGGTTATTTGTCTGGAAAAGAGATAATGTCAAGGTAGTAGGACACCCTTTCCTATTAAAAAGCTAGTGCCGTAACTGGACTAACCTCTTGGAGAATTTGTACCGTTTGACACGCTTTAAGCTCGAGAGAGTTAAACTGAAATAGTCCTTGTTGAGGTCGAGAGACGCTTGGATTTACCATAGAATACAATTCTCTATAAGCACATGCATGTCACAATTCTACACACTCATAGCCAATAGAGACGTATACCTCAGAAGGTGGACATAACCCCAATGCTTTAATTCTCATTGTTGCCAACCTACGTATCAATCTCTCTCTCTTTACTTTATTATTTTCAGCTTTTGTTTACATTACTTGCACGACAAGACTCCCCCCTTCTTACGAGACTTGCACCAAAATTTTAGTAATTTTACTTACTTGTTGGCCAAGCTATTCCCTGTGGGATCGACACCCAACCCAGGTTGGGTTCTATATTTGACAAACGACCGCTTTACACTCACAAGAGCTATAGATTGAGCATTATCAGCGCGCGCCTCCAGCGTGCTTCGGCATCTGCGCGCTTCGGACGCTGGCCTGTGGGCTCCCCATTCGACCCGTCTTGAAACACGAACCAAGTTGTCTGACATGTGTGCGAGTCAACGGGCGAGTAAAACCGTAAGGCGCAAAGAAGCTGATTGGTGGGATCCCCCCGAGGGGTGCACCGCCGACCGACCTTGATCTTCTGAGAAGGGTTCGAGTGTGAGCATACCTGTCGGGACCCGAAAGATGGTGAACTATGCCTGAGCGGGGCGAAGCTAGAGGAAACTCTGGTGGAGGCCCGCAGTGATACTGACGTGTAAATCGTTCGTCTGACTTGGGTATAGGGGCGAAAGACTAATCGAACCGTCGAGTAGCTGGTTCCCTCCGAAGATTCCCTCAGGATAGCTGGAGCTCGCGTGCGAGTTCTATCGGGTAAAGCCAATGATTAGAGGCCTCGGGGACGCAACGCCCTCGAACTATTCTCAAACTTTAAATAGGTAGGACGGCGCGACTGCTTTATTGAGCCGCGCCACGGAATTAAGAGCTCCGAGTGGGCCATTTTTGGTAAGCAGAACTGGCAATGCGGGATGAACCGGAAGCCCGGTTACGGTGCCAAAATGCGCGCTAACCTAGATCCCACAAAGGGTGTAGGTCGATTAAGACAGAAGGAAGGTGGTCATGGAAGTCGAAATCCGCTAAGGAGTGTGTAACAACTCACCTGCCGAATCAACTAGCCTCGAAAATGGATGGCGCTTAAGCGCGCGACCTACACCCGACCGTCGGGGCAAGTGCTAGGCCCCGATGAGTAGGAGGGCGTGGCGGTCGCTGCAAAACCTTGGGAGTGAGCCCGGGCGGAGTGGCCGTCGGTGAAGATCTTGGTGGTAGTAGCAAATATTCAAATGAGAACTTTGAAGGCCGAAGAAGGGAAAAGTTCCATGTGAACAGAACTTGCACATGGGTTAGTCGATCCTAAGGGTCGGGGAAAGCCCGATAGATAGCGCGTTTCGCGCGAGCTTCGAAAGGGAATCGGGTTAAAATTCCTGAAACGGGACATGGCGGTCGATGACAACATTAGGAAGTCCGGAGACGTCGGCGGGAGCCTCAGGAAGAGTTATCCTTTCTGTTTAACAGCCTACCCACCCTGGAATCGGCTCAGCCTGAGGTAGGGTCCAGCGGCTGGAAGAGCACCGCACGTCGCGTGGTGTCCGGTGCGCTCCCAGCGGCCCTTGAAAATCCGAAGGACCAAATTCCATCCACACTCGGTCGTACTCATAACCGCATTAGGTCTCCAAGGTGAACAACCTCTGGTCGATGGAACAATGTTGGCAAGGGAAGTCGGCAAAATGGATCCGTAAGTTTGGGAAAAGGATTGGCTCTGAGGGCTGGGCACGGGGGTCCCAGTCCCGAACCCATCGTCTGTCGATGATGCTGTGTCGCAATAGTAATTTAACCCAGTATGAGAGGAACCGTTGATTCACACAATTGGTCATCGCGCTTGGTTGAAAAGCCAGTGGTGCGAAGCTACCGTGTGCTGGATTATGACTGAACGCCTCTAAGTCAGAATCCGGGCTAGAAGCGATGCATGCGCCCGCCGTCCGCTTCCCGACCCGTAGTAGGGTCCTCGTCCCCCAAGGGCACGTGTCGTTTGCTAAGCCGCCGCGGCGAAAGGGTCGCGGCCGCCGCCTTGAAGTACAATTTCCATCGAGCGGCGGGCAGAATCCTTTGCAGATAACTTAAATACGCGACGGGGTATTGTAAGTGGCAGAGTGGCTTTGCTGCCACGATCCACTGAGATTCAGCCCTTTGTCGCTCCGGGTCGTCCCTCCCCATCAATCTAACCACCCTGCCTCCCGTCTCTAAAGGAGGTTCGTGCATTCGTCCTTGAAAAATCCCACCAAGTGCTGCGAGCTCACCTCACCCGAGTTAGCCAAGCGTCGCGTGCGTTCCATTCCAAACAGTTAAGCATACGATATCAAGTGGCCTTTCGCGAAAAACAACGGCATCGCAACTGGAGAATTTCCGCGATTCGGAGTGCGACATAAGTGCTCAGCGAAGTGCCGAGAACAACATCGGTGCGTGGAGGCATGCCGCAATTAGAGGTTTTTGTGACCGTCGAGTGCAATGCTGGAGACGCCTCCAATGACGAACGCTGACGGACGTATAGTGGCCTGCCATGGTGGTGTCCTTGTCAAGTTGGATATCCGTGCACCGTGGCACCAAGGCAGCTTGGCACCATGGCGCCATGGCACCAAGGCACCGTGGCGCCATGGCACCAAGGCACCATGGCTCCGTGGCGCCATGGCACCAAGGCACCAAGGCGCCAAGGCACCGTGGCACCATGGCACCAAGGCACCGTGGCGCCATGGCACCAAGGCACCATGGCTCCATGGCACCTAGGCACCTTGGCGCCATGGCACCTTGCATACTCATTTTTCTACATATCCGCTCTAATTTTTTTATTTTAAATATATTTTGATGTTACCTCATATGTCGTGGCGGTTTTCGTAATGTCCCGTCACCTTCTTTTCAAATTTTTATTTAATATCCTTAAATTTAAATATTTTACATCGTTACGTCATTCGTACAAATGCTCACTCAATTGTTGGTTTAAGGCTACTTCATTCTAATATGCATATTTTGGGGTTGTCACTTATCCGTTGCATTCTGGGCGATTTTCCTAATGACCCCACATTATTCTTATATTTTTTTAAAATTTTTATTTAATATCCTTAAATTTAAATATTTTATATCGTTACGTTATACGTACAAATATGCATTCGATTGTTGGTTTAAGGTTAGTTCATGCGCTGAGAATATTTTCCTAATTTTTTCATATTTTTATAGATATTTTTTCTATTTTTGATTTATATTTACATATTTTTTGAATTTTAATAAATGATATTTGTAAAAAAATATTTTCTCAACGAAAATTATCATTTACAAATTACGCGACCTTTTTGTGAGTGCACAGGCTCCGTATCTCATCAAAACGTGCAGTTCGGGTCCGCATATGTCTGGTATGATTCTCTGGCAAAATCATGTCTACTCCTGTCACTTGGGTTTTTTTTAAGCATATATAAGGGGGGGTAGAGGTGTTGAAGGCACTTCAAAGCGACTGTCGGTAGTATGCATAGGCGCTCAGTGGCCATGTCGGCGAGCAGCGTGGGCGCATAGCAGCATGCATGGCTAGTCCGTGCGAGCCGTCTGTGCCCGTGTAGCAACGTCGGCGGCGCTTCATTGTACGCTCATGTCGGTTATCGGTGGCGTCGTCCACGACGGTGCTGGTGGATCTAGACTTCGGACGAGGCGGTGCCTTCGTGCGAGAGGCAAGTACTGGATGCTGCTCTCGGGGAAAGCTCCAGGCACTGCACGCATGCGGCCGAGCCCAATCCGGGGCGAGCACCAGCGGCCAGCATGG
>CM061561.1:278823043-278828043 GCA_030864225.1 Capsicum baccatum var. pendulum | reverse complement strand
AACCGACACTAGCGTACAATGAAGCGACGCTGGCGTTGCTACACGGGCACGGACGGCTCGCACGGACTAGCCATGCATGATGCCATGCGCCCACGCTGCACGTCGACATGGCCACTGAGCGCCTATGCCAACTACCGACAGTCGCCTTGAAGTGCCTTCAACACCTCTACCCCCTTTATATATGCTTAAAAAAACCCATGTGACAGGAGTAGACATGATTTTGCCAGAGAATCATACCAGACATATACGGAACCGAACTGCACGTTTTGATGTGAGACGGAGCCTGTACACTTAAAAAAAGGTCGCGTAATTTGTAAATGATAATTTTCGTTGAAAAAATATTTTTTTTTTACAAATATCATTTATTAAAATTGAAAAAATATGTAAAAATAATCAA
Source organism: Capsicum baccatum var. pendulum (assembly GCA_030864225.1). Lineage (NCBI taxonomy): Eukaryota > Viridiplantae > Streptophyta > Magnoliopsida > Solanales > Solanaceae > Capsicum > Capsicum baccatum. The sequence continues at coordinate 278,827,646 of CM061561.1, read as the reverse complement.
AAATAGAAAAAATATTTATAAAAATATGAAAAAATTAGGAAAATATTCTTAGCGCATGAACTAACCTTAAACCAACAATCGAGTGCATATTTGTACGCATAACGTAACGATATAAAATATTTAAATTTAAGGAAATTAAATAAAAATTTTAGAAAAATATAAAAATAAGTAACAACCCCAAAATATGCATATTAGAATGAAGTAGCCTTAAAATAACAATTGAGTGCGTATTTGTATGAATGATGTAACGATATAAAATATTTAAATTTAAGGATATTAAATAAAAATTTGAAAAAAAGGTGACGGGACATTACGAAAACCGCCACGACATATGAGGTAGAATTGACATATATTTAAAATACAAAATTAGAGCGGATATGTAGAGAAATGAGTATACAACGGTGACGAGGATCGAGGAACATCAGGAAAATATTAGGATGATCAAACGTAGGTTTACGCTCATTTGATTTTGCCACGGTGTGTTGTGCCTTTGTGCCATGGTGCCTTGGTGCCATGGTGCCATGGTGCCTTGGTGCCACGGCGCCACGGCGCCACGGTGCCTGGGTGCCATGGTGCCATGATGCCTTGGTGCCACGGCGCCTTGGTGGCATGGCGCCATGCTGCCTTGGTGTCATGGCGCCATGCTGCCACGGTGCCATGGCGCCACGGTGCTTTGGTGCCACGGCGCCATTGTGCCACGATGCCTTGGTGACATGGTGCTATGCTGCCACGGGGACACGGGGCCTTGGTGCCATGGTGCCACGTTGCCTTGGTGCCACGGTGCCATGGTTCCATGGTGCCTTAGTGCCCTGGTGCCACGGTGCCACGGTGCCACGGTGCCATGGTGCCATGGTGTCACGGTGCCTTGGTGCCGTGATGCGTTGGTGCCATGGTGCCGCTGTGCCATGGTGCCTGGGTGCCATGGTGCCACGGTGCCATGGTGCCACGCCACCTTGGTGCCACGGTGCCTTGGTGCCAAGGTGCTAGGCCGCCTTGGTGCCACGGTTCCATGGTGCCTTGGTGCCATGGTGCCTTGGTGCCCTGGTGCCATGGTTGCACGCCGACTTGGTGCCACAGTGCCTTGGTGACATGGTGCCACGCCGCCTTGGTGCCACGGTGCCATGGCGCCACGGTGCCTTGGCGCCTTGCTGTCATGTGCCCTGGTGCCCTGGTGCCTTGGTGCCCTGGTGCCTTTGTGCCCTGGTGCCATTGTGACACGCCGCCTTGGTGGCATGGTGCCACGCCGCCTTGGTGCTACGGTGGCATGGCGCCACGGTGCCTTGGTGGCATGGTGCCCTGGTTCTATGGCGCCATGGTGGCAAACTGCCCTGGTGCCTTGGTGCCATGGTGCAGGGATTCAAGGCGAGCGCGACCGTCATTTGCAAGGAGCATCGTACGGGGCAGATAGGAGTCGATGAAGGCCCCATGCCCACTGCGTATACCGCATCCGAGTATCCCGACCGACGCTCACGGACAACGACATCGCACGACAAAGTGAGGGAGGCGTGGGATGCAAGGGCGGCCTATCGATTCGCCCTGTGCACGAAATGTGAGGGGCGAAAGGCAATCGATAAAAGTTGATAATGCTGTAACACCCCACATTTTACATGTACTAGTAATTTTCACATAAAATGACATACGACTTGATTTAATTACTACCAAATTTTTTTTTCAAGTGTTCAAGTGTTAGATTCGGGCACTATATGGAAGCCTATTTAGAGACTGTGGCCTTAAACGGAGAAAATCATTGACGTGCTTATGGAACTTAGGAAGCTAGTAGGTGAGTCACCTATGTGGTTGGCTTAAAAAAAATATATATATACATGAGGGAGAATAATTCATTCATAAGTGAACTCACTTTAAGTCTAGACGTTAGTAAAAAGAAAGAGGAACAAAGACAAGGCTTAACGCCGAAACTTTCCAAGTCTTGTGACAAACGAAGCCCAAGTTAGGGAGGCTATTAAAGCCAATGGTTTATCATTATATTGGGCGAAGATGTTCAGCCCAAGATTTTTATATAATATGCCCAACTACATTCATTCACTACTAACAAAATTGGGCCCAAACAAAGTGCAAGAAAGATTAAGGAAAATGGGCCACTAAAGCCCATTGATTTAGAGATCCAAAAGGCCCAAGTGAAAGGGGAAAATTAGTCATTGACCAACTTGAGTTAATAAGTTGCAAATATCAGGAGAAAGTCGGTCTAAGGTCTCCTTAAAAAGGGACCAAAACCGAGCTCCTTAGGTTAACTTATAACAGCCCAAAAATTTCAGCTTTTCTCTCTAAGTTTCTCTTGGCATTTCTTCACCTTGTAAGGCAACCAAAGGCTACTTTTTGAGTTCTTGAATTAGACCTACACCTTGGGAGTTAAGGTATGTAAAAATAACCATATACTTGATATGAATTTTCCATGGAAAACAAGATAAGTTGGCTGGTGTACTGTGCAGGAATTTCTGGACAGCTTGTGTCCTGAAAGTTGTTGTTTGGTTTTCTTGGCTTTGGAACGATTCTTACCCTAATTTTTGACTTTAATATGATATAAAGTTGAGGCTATTAATATGTTATAGTGTGTATATGGTTGCCAAGGTTGCTGGACTGTTTTGCTAGTTCATTGGAAACAAGTATCCTTATATGATCTTATGTGCTTCCAAAATGGTATTGGACTGTTTTGATGAGGGGGCTGATGTTTCACGTTTCCCCCTGTCTTTTGAGCTATTTTGTGACTATGTTAAGGTTTATTTGATGTATATATATGTTGGGAGCATCTGGTTCAAAGTTGGGACAAGTATGAATTGTTAACGACGAAATGTAGGGAAACGACGAGATGTTGTGCTTCTTAGTTGAGCGTTTTGTAAAATCGTTCTGTGTTGTAGTTATGGACTGTTGCCAGCATGTTATAGAGCTAATATAGTCTGTATACATCATGTATATGATAATGTGTACTGGTTGAAGACAGTTAGAATTGAGAAAGTCGGAATAACACCATTGAGTCGATGGTTATACGTTTGTTGCCAAAGTGTTGTGTTTTGTGAGATTGGGCTGTCCAGATGCATTGATTAGCTGCTAATACTAGCTTTAAAACATGATATTGTAGATAAATAGTTGGAAGAAAAGAAGTCATTTCGAGGTAAAAACAAGTTGATATGTCGAGGTATGTAAGGCTATTCGATCTCTTATTATTTGGCATGGAATCCAAAGTCTTTATTGGCACATAGAGATCTTTACAAACTTTGATATAACCACTCCACTCTTTCACATGTATTTGTGTGTCCAGATTCGAGCATTGTCACTGCTGCATACATACATTGGATACCATGACATATGAGTCTTCTTTTTAGCTAAATAAAGTTCATACGTTGTTTATGTCCTACATGTTTCACTAATTGTATAACCCACTCTTTTCATTGTGATATGATGTTACATGGCCACATACTTGTCATTTGTCATGCTTATAGTCGTATAGCTCAAATGTTACGACCACCAAAGATTCATATCAAAAGTAATAAGAAGATATATGTATACAGTTGCTTCTGTTGGGTGGTATCCCAGGGGTGAAAGAATCACCTAGCATGGGTCAATCCCAGTATTACAGGGGGTATCCCAGGGGTGAAAGAAAAGCCTAGCATGGGTCGATCCTGATATAGATTTACCACTGATCAGCTGGTCATCTGTATTACATGCTGTGCACAGATTATACAAGTGATAAGAGTAAAGTAACATAATTGTTATAAGATGCATGACTCCACAATATTCATAAAGGTGGTCTTTTACCCTACAGCAGTGTATGGTTTCATTTGAGCTTTTATGTCATATATAGTACATGTTGCCTTACATATTCAGTACATTATTTCGTACAGACGTCCCTGTTGGGGGACCTGCATTCCATGCTGCAGGTGCAGAAGCTAATAAACCTCCCCAGTAAGAGTACAGGATATCAACTGCAGTCACTGAGCTCCAGGTTGCTTCGGGGCTTTGAGTCTTATCATATCTTTTTGCATTGTATAGTATCTTATCATGAGGCGGGGCCTGTCCCGACCCTTATAAGATAATGTTTTTTGTCTAGAGGCTTTGTAGACTATGTAAAGTATAGTATGGTCATGTATCGTATCGTAGACATTGTGGCTCCAACGGCCTAGTCATACAACATCTTTTGGCTTGCTAGTCCCATTTATCTTTTGAGGGCATGTTTAGTATAAAAGTAACTTATAATGTTCATAGGTAATGTATTGCTACAGGTTGGTTCTCCCGAGCCTTACCGGCAACGGGTGCCAGTCCGCCTCAATAGGATTTGGGGCGTGACATGCATGCAGCACAGGAAACCGACTTCGAGCAAGCCTACATTGCGCTTGCCCCACGACTGAGATGGCAGGCGGGTCAGGACATCGCTGCTCGAGCAGGGATCCAACCTAACCGCACGTGCCGAACACAACTCACGCGTCGTGCGTCCAAATGCTCCGTCGATGCACGCCCAGCACCGGCCCAAACGCCCAGCAATAGATGTCGTGCGCTGCTGCGAATGCGGATGTTGGAAGGCTGAAGCAAGTCCCGCTTGACACGATAGCCCGCCCTTGGGGGGAGCAGAGGAGATGAAGGTACACCGAGG
>CM061561.1:278813043-278815543 GCA_030864225.1 Capsicum baccatum var. pendulum | reverse complement strand
TACCCCCCTTATATATGCTTAAAAAAACCCCAAGTGACAGGAGTAGACATGATTTTGCCAGAGAATTATACCGGACATATGCGGACCCGAACTACACGTTTTAATGTGAGACGGAGCCTATGCACTCAAAAAAAGGTCGCGTATTTTGTAAATGATAATTTTCGTTTAAAAAATACTTTTTTTTACATATATCATTTATTAAAATTGAAAAAATATGTAAAAATAATCAAAAATAGAAAAAATATTTATAAAAATATGAAAAAATTAGGAAAATATTCTTAGCGCATGAACTAACCTTAAACCAACAATCGAGTGCATATTTGTACGCATAACGTAACGATATAAAATATTTAAATTTATAGAAATTAAATAAAAATTTTAGAAAAATATGAAAAGAAGTAACAACCCCAAAATATGCATATTAGAATGAAGTAGACTTAAACCAACAATTGAGTTCGTATTTGTACGAATGACGTAACGATATAAAATATTTAAATTTAAGGATATTAAATAAAAATTTGAAAAAAAGGCGATGGGACATTACGAAAACCGCCACGACATATGAGGTAGAATTGACATATATATAAAATACAAAATTAGAGAGGATATGTAGAGAAATGAGTGTGCAACGGTGACGAGGATCGAGGAACGTCAGGAAAATATTAAGGTGATCGAACGTAGGTTTACGCTCTTTTGATTTTGCCACGGTGCGTTGTGCCTTGGTGCCATGGTGCCATGGTGCCATGCCGCCTTGGTGCCATGGTGCCACGCTGCCTTGGTGCTACGGTGGCATGGCACCACGGTGGCTTGGTGCCATGGTGACCTGGTGCCATGGCCCCACGGTGCCAAGCTGCCCTGGTACCTTGGTGCCATGGTGCAGGGATTCAAGGCGAGCACGATCGTCATTTGCAAGGAGCGTCGTACGGGGCAGATAGGAGTCAATGAAGGCCCCATGCCCACTGCGTCTACCGCATCCGAGTATCCCGACGGCCGCTCAGGGTCCACGACATCGCACGATGAAGCGAGGGAGGCGTGGGACGCAAGGGCGGCCTATCGATTCGCCCCGCGCACAAAATGTGAGGGGCGAAAGGTGATCGATAAAATTTGATAATGCATGCAGCACAGGAAACCGACTTCGAGCAAGCCTACATTGCATTTTCCCTGCGACTGAGATGGAAGGCGGGTCAGGACGTCGCTGCTCGAGCAGGGATGCAACTTAACAGCATGTGCCGAACACAACTCACGCGCCGTGCGTCCAAATGCTCCATCAATGCACCCCCAGCACCGGCACCAATGCCCAGCAATAGATGCCGTGCGCTGCTGCCCATGCAGACGTTGTAAGGCAGAAGCAAGTCCCGCTTGACACGATAGCCCGCCCTTGGGGAAAGAAGAGCAGATGAAGGCACGCCGAGGCTCATGCACGGGCGCCGCCCATGCCGGCCGCCGGCGCTCGCCGTGGATTGGGCTCGGCCGCATGCGTGCAACACCTGAAGCTTGCCCCGAGAGCAGCATCCCGTACTCGCCGCTCGCACGAAGGCACCGCCTCGTCCGAAGTCTAGCGCCAGCAGCCCCGTCGTGGACGACGCCACCAATAACCGACACTAGTATACAATGAAGCGTGGCCGGCGTTGCTACACGGGCACGGATGGCTCGCACGGACTAGCCATGCATGCTGCCATGCGCCCACGCTGTACGCCAACATGGCCACTGAGCGCCCATGCCAACTACCGACAGTAACCTTGAATTGCCTTCAACACCTCTACTCACGTGTCGTGCGTCCAAATGCTCTGTCGATGCATGCCCAGCACCGGCCCTAACACCCAACAATAGATGTTGTGCGTTGCTGCCCATGCGGACGTTGAAAGGATGAAGCAAGTCCCGCTTGACACGATAGCCCGCCCTTGGGGGGAGCAGAGGAGATGGAGGCACACCGAGGCTCATGCACGGGCACCGCCCACGCCGGCCGCACGTGCCGAACACAACTCATGCGTCGTGCGTCCAAATGCTCCGTCGATGCACGCCCAGCACCGGCCCCAACACCCAGCAATAGATGCCGTGTGCTGTTGCCAATGCGGATGTTGCAAGGCTGAAGCAAGTCCCGCTTGACACGATAGCCCGCCCTTGGGGGGAGCAGAGGAGATGGAGGCACACCGAGGCTCATGCACGGGCACCGCCCACGCCGGCCGCCGGCGCTCGCCGCGGATTGGGCTCGGCCGCATGCGTGCAGCGCCTGGAGCTTGCCCCGAGAGCAGCATCTAGTACTCGTCGCTCGCACGAAGGCACCGCCTCGTCCGAAGTATAGCGCCAGCAGCCCCGTGGACGACGCCACCGATAAACGACACAAGCATACAATGAAGCGCGGCCGACGTTGCTACACGGGCACGGACGCCTCGCACGGACTAGCCATGCATGCTGCCATGCGCCCACGCTGCACGCCGACATGTCCACTGAGCGCCTATGCCAACTACCGACAGTCGCCTTGAAGTGTCTTCAACACCTC
>CM061561.1:278805543-278808043 GCA_030864225.1 Capsicum baccatum var. pendulum | reverse complement strand
TGGGCAGGGACGTATTAAACGCGAGCTGATGACTCGCGCTTACTAGGAATTCCTCGTCGAAGACCAACAATTGCAATGATCTATCCCCATCATGATGAAGTTTCAAAGATTACCCGGGCCTGTCGTCCAAGGCTATAAACACGTCGAATACATTAGTGTAGCGCGCGTGCGGCCCAGAACATCTAAGGGAATCACAGACCTGTTATTGCCTCAAACTTCCGCGGCCTAAAAGGCCGTAGTCCCTCTAAGAAGCTAGCCGCGAAGGGATACCTCCGCATAGCTAGTTAGCAGGCTGAGGTCTCGTTCGTTAATGGAATTAACCAGAAAAATCGCTTCACCAACTAAGAACAGCCATGCACCACCGCCCATAGAATCAAGAAAGACCTCTCAGTCTGTCAATCCTTACTATGTCTGGACCTGGTAAGTTTCCCCGTATTGAGTCAAATTAAGCTGCAGTCTCCACTCATGCTGGTGCCCTTCCGTCAATTCCTTTAAGTTTCAGCCTTGCGACCACACTCCCCCCGGAGCCCAAAAACTTTGATTTGTCATAAGGTGCCGGCGTAGTCCTAAAAGCAACATCTTGACAAAGACACCACCATGGCAGGCCATTCGCAGTTTCACAGTCTGAATATGTTCATACTTACACATACATGGCTTAATCTTTGAGACAAGCATATGACTACTGGCAGGATCAACCAGGTAGCATTCCGAATCGACGCCGGCGTCGCATGAGCCCGGCCTGCACGCGAGGGCGCAGACGGATTCAAGGCGAGCGCGATCGTCGTTTGCAAGGAGCGTCGTACGGGGCAGATAGGAGACGATGAAGGCCCCATGCCCACTGCGTCTACCACATCCGAGAATCCGGGCCGCCGCTCGCAGACCACGACATCGCACGATGAAGCGAAGGAGGCATGGGACGCGAGGGCGGCCTTTCGATTCGCCCTGCACACAAAATATGAGCGGTGAAAGGTGATCAATAAAACTTGATAATGCATACAACACAGGAAACCGACTTGGAGCAAGCCTATATTGCAATTTCCCCGCGACTGAGATGGAAGGCGGGTCAGGACGTCGCTTCTCGAGCAGGGATCCAACCTAACAGCACGTGCCGAACACAACTCACGTGCGGTGCGTACAAATGCCCCGTCAATGCACGCCCAACACCGGCCCCAACGCCCAGCAATAGATGTCGTGCGCTCTGCCCATTCGGACGTTACAATGCTGAAGCAAGTCCTGCTTGACATGATATCCCACCCTTGGGGGAAGCAGAGGAGATGAAGGAACGCCGAGGCTCATGCACGGGTGCCGCCCACGCCGGCCGCCGGCGCTTGCTGCAGATTGGGCTCGGCCGCATGCGTGCAGCACCTGAAGCTTGCCCCGAGAGCAGCATCTAGTACTCGCCACTCGCAAGAAGGCACCATCTCGTCCAAAGTCTAGCGCCAGCAGCCCCATCGTGGACGACGCCACCGATAACCGACACTAGCGTACAATGAAGCGCGAACGGCGTTGCTACACGGGCACGGACGGCTCACACGGACTAGCCATGCATGCTGCCATGCGCCGACGCTGCACGCCGACATGGCCACTGAGCGCCTATGCCAACTACCGACAGTCTCCTTGAAGTGCCTTCAACACCTCTACTTACGCGTCGTGTGTCCAAATGCTCCGTCGATGCATGCCCGGCACCGGCCCCAACGCCCAACAATAGATGTCGTGCGCTTCTGCCCATGCGGACGTTGCAAGGATGAATCAAGTCCCACTTGACATGATAGCCCACCCTTGGGGGGAGAAGAAGAGATGAAGGCACGCTGAGGCTCATGCACGGGCGCCGCCTATGCCGGCCGCCGGTGCTCGCCGCGGATTGGGCTCGGCCGTATGCGTGCAGCGCCTGGAGCTTGCCCCGAGAGTAGCATCCAGTACTCGCCGCTCACACGAAGGCACCGCCTCGTCCGAAGTCTAGCGCCAACAGCATCGTCGTGGACGACGCCACCGATAACCGACACTAGCGTACAATGAAGCGCGGCCGACGTTGCTACACGGGCACGAACGGCTCGCACGGACTAGCCATGCATGCTGCCATGCGCCTACGCTGCACGTCGACATGGCCACTGAGCGCCTATGCCAACTACCGACAGTCGCCTTGAAGTTTCTTCAACACCTCTACCCCCCTTATATATGCTTAAAAAAACCCAAGTGACAGGAGTAGACATGATTTTGCCAGAGAATCATACCAGACATATACGGAACCGAACTGCACGTTTTGATGTGAGACGGAGCCTGTGCACTCAAAAAAAGGTCGCGTAATTTGTAAATGATAATTTTTGTTGAAAAAATATTTTTTTTACAAATATCAATTATTAAAATTGAACAAATATGTAAAAATAATCAAAAAATAGAGAAAATATTTATAAAAATATGAAAAAATTAGGAAAATATTCTTAGCGCATGAACTAACCTTAAACCAACAATCGAGTGCATATTTGTACGCATAACGTAACGA
>CM061561.1:278789388-278791888 GCA_030864225.1 Capsicum baccatum var. pendulum | reverse complement strand
AACAATAGATGTCGTGCGCTGCTGCCCATGCGGACATTGCAAGGATGACACTGCCCCGCTTGACACGATACCCGCCCTTGGGGGGAGCAGAGGAGACGAAGGCACGCCGAGGCTCATGCACGGGCGTCGTCCACGCCGGCCGCCAGCGCTCGCCGCGGATTGGGCTCGGCCGCATGCGTGCAACGCCTGGAGCTTGCCCCGAGAACAGCATCTAGTACTCGTCGGTCGCACGAAGGCACCGCCTCATCCGAAGTCTAGCGCCAGCAGCCCCGTCGTGGACGACGCCACCGATAACCGACACTAGCGTACAATGAAGCGTGGCCGACGTTGCTACACAAGCACGGACGGCTTGCATGGACTAGCCATGCATGCTGCTATGCGCCCACTCTGCACGTCGACATGGTTACTGAGCGCCTATGCCAACTACCGACAGTCGCCTTGAAGTGCCTTCAACACCTCTACCCCCCTTATATATGCTTTAAAAAAAAACCAAGTGACAGGAGTAGACATGATTTTGCCAGAGAATCATAGCAGACATATGCGGAACCGAACTGCACGTTTTGATGTGAGACGGAGCCTGTGCACTCAAAAAAAGGTCGCGTAATTTGTAAATGATAATTTTCGTTGAAAAAATATTTTTTTTTTCAAATATCATTTATTAAAATTGAAAAAATATGTAAAAATAAATCAAAAATAGAAAAAATATTTATAAAAATATGAACAAATTAGGAAAATATTCTTAACGCATGAACTAACCTTAAACCAACAATCGAGTGCATATTTGTATGCATAACGTAATGATATAAAATATTTAAATTTAAGGTATTAAATAAAAATTTTAGAAAAATATAAAAATAAGTAACAACCCCAAAATATGCATATTAGAATGAAGTAGCCTTAAACCAACAATTGAGTGCGTATTTGTACGAATGACGTAACGATATAAAATATTTAAATTTAAGGATATTAAATAAAAATTTGAAAAAAATGCGACGGGACAATACGAAAACCGCCACGACATATGAGGTAGAATTGACACATATTTAAAATACAAAATTAGAGCAGATATGTAGAGAAATGAGTGTGCAATGGTAACGAGGATCGAAGAACGTCAGGAAAATATTAGGATGATCGAACGTAGGTTTACGCTCTTTTGATTTTACCACGGTGCGTTATGCCGTGGTGCCATGGTGACTTGGTGCCATGGCGCCACGGCGCCACTGTGCCTGGGTGATATGGTGCCACGATGCCTTGGTGCCACGGCGCCACGGCGCCTTGGTGGCATGGCGCCATGCTGCCTTGTTGTCATGGCGCCATGCTGCCACGGTGCCTCGGTGCCACGGTGCCATGGTGCCACGATGCCTTGGTGCCACGACGCCATTGTGCCACTGTGCCTTGGTGACATGGTGCTATGCTGCCACGGGGCCACGGTGCCTTGGTGCCATGGTGCCACGGTGCCTTGATGCCACGGTGCCATGGTTCCATGGTACCTTAGTGCCTTGGTGCCGCGGTGCCACGGTGCCACGATTCCATGGTGCCATGGTGTCACGGTGCCTTAGTGCTGCGATGCGTTGGTGCCATGGTGTCGCGGTGCCATGGTGCCTGGGTACCATGGTGCCACGGTGCCATAGTGCCTGTGTGCCATGGTGCCACGCCACCTTGGTGCCACGGTGCCTTGGTGCCAAGGTGCCAGGCCACCTTGGTGCCACGGTGCCTTGGTTCCATGGTGCCTTGGTGCCATGGTTCCATAGTTGCATGCCGACTTGGTGCCACGGTGCCATGGTGCCATGGTGCCACGCCGCCTTGGTGCCACGGTGCCTTGGTGCCTTGCTGTCATGGTGCCATGGTGCCCTGGTGCCTTGGTGCCCTGGTGCCACGCCGCCTTGGTGCCATGGTTCCACACTGCCTTGGTGCTACGGTGGCATGGAGCCATGGTGCCTTGGTGCCATGGTTCCCTGGTGCCTTGGTGCCATGGCGCCATGGTGCCAAGCTGCCCTGGTTCCTTGGTGCTATGGTGCATGGATTCAAGGCGAGCGCGACCGTCAATTGCAAGGAGCGTCGTACGGGGCAGATCGAAGTCGATGAAGGTCCCATGCCCACTGCGTCTACCGCATCCGAGTATCCCGACCGCCACTCACGGAGCACGACATCGCACGACAAAGTGAGGGAGGCATGGGACACAAGGGAGACCTATCGATTCGCCCCGCGCACGAAATGCGAGTGGCGAAAGGCGATCGATAAAACTTGATAATGCATGCAGCACAGGAAACCGACTTGGAGCAAGCCTACATTGCGGTTGCCCCGCGACTGAGATGGCAGGCGGGTCAGGACGTCACTGCTCGAGAAGGGATGCAACCTAACAGCACGTGCCGAACAGAACTCACGCGCCATGCGTCCAAATGCTCCATCGATGCACGCCCAGCACCGGCCCCAAAGCCCAGCAATAGATGTCATGCGCTGCTGCCCATGCGGACGTTGCAAGGCTAAAGCAAGTCCCGCT
>CM061561.1:278781888-278784388 GCA_030864225.1 Capsicum baccatum var. pendulum | reverse complement strand
CGCCGGCCTCCGGCGCTCGCCGCGGATTGGGCTCGGCCGCATGCGTCAGCGCCTGGAGCCTGCCCCGAGAGCAGCATCCAGTACTCGCCGCTCGCACGAATGCACCGCCTTATCCGAAGTCTAGCGCCACCAGCCCCATCGTGGACGACGCCACTGATAACTGACACTAGCGTACAATGAAGCGCGGTCGATGTTGCTACACGGGCACGGACGGCTTGCACGGACTAGCCATGCATGCTACCATGCGCCCACGCTGCACATCAACATGGCCACTGAGCGCCTATGCCAACTACCGACAGTCGCCTTGAAGTGCCTTGAACACCTCTACCCCCCTTATATATGCTTAAAAAAAAACCCAAGTGACAATAGTAGACATGATTTTTCTAGAGAATCATAGCAGACATATGCGGAACCGAACTACACGTCTTGATGTGAGACGGAGCCTGTGCACTCAAAAAAAGGTTGCGTAATTTGTCAATGATAATTTTCGTTGAAAAAATATTTTTTTCTACAAATATCATTTATTAAAATTGAAAAAATACGTAAAAATAAATCAAAAATAGAAAAAATATTTATAAAAATATGAAAAAATTAGGAAAATATTCTTAGCGCATGAACTAACCTTAAACCAACAATCGAGTGCATATTTGTACGCATAATGTAACGATATAAAATATTTAAATTTAAGGAAATTAAATAAAAATTTTAGAAAAATATAAAAATAAGTAACAACCCCAAAATATGCATATTAGAATGAAGTAGCCTTAAACCAACAATTGAGTGCGTATTTGTACGAATGACGTAACGATATAAAATATTTAAATTTAAGGATATTACATAAAAATTTGAAAAAAAGGCGACGGGACATTACGAAAACCGCCACGACATATGAGGTAGAATTGACATATATTTGAAATAAAAAATTAGAGTGGATATGTAGAGAAATAAGTGTGCAACGGTGACGAGGATCGAGGAACGTCAGGAAAATATTAGGATGATCGAACGTAGGTTTACGCTCTTTTGATTTTGCCACGGTGCGTTGTGCCTTGGTGCCATGGTGCCTTGGTGCCATGGTGCCAAGGTGCCTTGGTGCCACGGTGCCATGGTGCCTGGGTGCCATGGTGCCATGACGCCTTGGTGGCATGGCGCCATGCTGCCTTGGTGTCATGGCGCCATGCTGCCACGGTGCCTCGGTGCCACGGTGCCATGGTGCCACGGTGCCTTGGTGCCACGGCGCCATTGTGCCACGGTGCCTTAGTGCCATGGTGCTATGCTGCCATGGAGCCACGGTGCCATGGTGCCACGGTGCCTTGGTGCCACGGTGCCATGGTTCCATGGTGCCTTAGTGTCCTGGTACCGCAGTGCCACTGTGCCAAGGTGCCATGGTGCCATGGTGTCACGGTGCCTTGGTGCCACGATGCGTTGGTGCCATGGTGCCGTGGTGCCTGGGTGCCATGGTGCCACCGTGCCATGGTGCCTGTGTGCCATGGTGCCATGCCACCTTGGTGCCATGCCACCTTGGTGCCACGGTGCCTTGGTGCCAAGGTGCCAGGCCGCCTTGGTGCCAAGGTGCCATAGTGCCATGGTGCTTTGGTGCCCTGGTGCCATGGTTGCACGCCGACTTGGTGCCACGGTGCCTTGGTGCCATCGTGCCACGCCGCCTTGGTGCCCTGGTGCCATGGCGCCACGGTGCCTTGGTGCCTTACTGTCATGGTGCCCTGGTGGCTTGGTGCCCTGGTGCCATGGTGCCATGCCGCCTTGGTGCCATGGTGCCACGCCTCCTTGGTGCTACGGTGGCATGGAGCCACGGTGCCTTGGTGCCATGGTGCCCTGGTGCCATGGCACCATGGTGCCAAGCTGCCCTGGTGCCTTGGTGCCATGGTGCAGGGATTCAAGGCGAGCGCTACCGTCATTTGCAAGGAGGGTCGCACGGGGCAGATAGGAGGCGATGAAGGCCCCATGCCCACTGCGTCAACCGCATCCAAGTATCCCGACTACCGCTCAGGGACCGTGACATCGCACGACGAAGCGAGGGAGACGTGGGATGCAAGGGCGGCCTATCGATTTGCCCCGTGCACGAAATGCGAGGGGCGAAGGGCGATCGATAAAACTTTATAATGCATGCAGCACAGGAAACCAACTTCGAGCAAGCCTACATTGCGCTTGCCCCACGACTGAGTTGGCAGGCGGGTCAGGACGTTGCTGCTCGAGCAGGGATCCAACCTAACCGCACGTGCCAAACACAACTCACGTGCCGTGCATCCAAATGCTCCGTCGATACACGTCCAGCACCGGCCCCAACGCCCAGCAATAGATGTCGTGCGCTGCTGCCAATGCGGATGTTGCAAGGCTGAAGCAAGTCCCGCTTGACACGATAGCCCTCCCTTAGGGGGAGCAGAGGAGATGAATGCCGCCGACGCTCGCCGCGGATTGGGCTCGGCCGCATGCGTGCAGCGCCTGGAGCTTGCCCCGAGAGCAACATCCAGTACTCGTCGCTCGC
>CM061561.1:278764388-278776888 GCA_030864225.1 Capsicum baccatum var. pendulum | reverse complement strand
TCTATATCAGGATCGACCCATGCTAGGCTTTCCTTTCACCCCTGGGATACCCCCTGTAATACTGGGATTGACCCATGCTAGGTGATTCTTTCACCCCTGGGATACCACCCAACAGAAGCAACTGTATACATATATCTTCTTATTACTTTTGAGATGAATCTTTGGTGATCGTTACATTTGAGCTATAAGACTATAAGCATGACAAATGACAAGTATGTGACCATATAACATCATATCACAATGAAAAGAGTGGGTTATACAATTAGTGAAACATGTAGGACATAAACAACGTATGAACTTTATTTAGCTAAAAAGAAGACTCATATGTCATGGTATCCAATGTATGTATGCATCAGTGACAATGCTCGAATCTGGACACACAAATACATGTGAAAGAGTGGAGTGGTTATATCGAAGTTTGTAAAGATCTCTATGTGCCAATAAAGACTTTGGATTCCATGCCAAATAATAAGAGATCGAATAGCCTTACATACCTCGACATATCAACTTGTTTTTACCTCGAAATGACTTCTTTTCTTCCAACTATTTATCTACAATATCATGTTTTAAAGCTAGTATTAGCAGCTAATCAATGCATCTGGACAGCCCAATCTCACAAAACACAACACTTTGGCAACAAACGTATAACCATAGACTCAATGGTGTTATTCCGACTTTCTCAATTCTAACTGTCTTCAACCAGTACACATTATCATATACATGATGTACACAGCCTATATCAGCTCTATAACATGCTGGCAACAGTCCATAACTACAACACAGAACCATTTTACAAAACGCTCAACTAAGAAGCACAACATCTCGTCGTCTCCCTACATTTCATCGTTAACAATTCATACTTGTCCCAACTTTGAACCAGATGCTCCCAACATATATATACATCAAATAAACCTTAACATAGTCACAAAATAGCTCAAAACACAGGGGGGGAAACGTGAAACATCAGCCCCCTCATCAAAACAGTCCAATACCATTTTGGAAGCATATAAGATCATATAAGGATACTTGTTTCCAAAGAACTAGCAAAACAGTCCAGCAACCTTGGAAACCATATACACACTATAACATATTAATAAACTCAACTTTATATCATATAAAAGTCAAAAATCAGGGTAAGAATCGTTCCAAAGCCAAGAAAGTCAAACAACAACTTTCAGGACACAAGCTGTCCAGAAATTCCGGCACAGTACACCAGCCAACTTATCTTGTTTTCCATGGAAAATTCATATCAAGTATATGGTTATTTTTACATGCCTTAACTCCCAAGGTGTAGGTCTAATTCAAGAACTCAAAAAGTAGCTTTTGGTTGCCTTCCAAGGTGAAGAAATGCCAAGAGAAACTTAGAGAGAAAAGCTGAAATTTTTGGTCTCCTACTAGTTAACCTAAGGAGCTCGGTTTTGGTCCCTTTTTAAGGAGGCCTTAGACCGACTTTCTCCTGATATTTGCAACTGATTAACTCAAGTTGGTAAATGACCAATTTTCCCCTTTCACTTGGGCCTTTTGGATCTCTAAATCAATGGGCTTTAGTGGCCCATTTTCCTTAATCTTTCTTGCACTTTGTTTGGGCCCAATTTTGTTAGTAGTGAATGAATGTAGTTGGGCATATTATATAAAAATCTTGGGCTGAACATCTTGGCCCAATATAATTCTAAACCATTGGCTTTAATAGCCTCCCTAACTTGCGCTTCGTTTGTCACAAGACTTGGAAAGTTTCGGCGTTAAGCCTTGTCTTCGTTCCCCTTTCTTTTTACTAACGTCTAGACTTCAAGTGAGTTCACTTATGAATGAATTATTCTCCCTCATGTATATATACATTTTTTTTAAGCCAACCACACAGGTGACTCACCTGCTAGCTTCCTAAGTTCCATAAGCACGTCAATGATTTTCTCCGTTTAAGGCCACAGTCTCTAAATAGACTTCCATATAGTGCCCCAATCTAACACTTGAACAATTGAAAAAAAAGTTTTGGTAGTAATTAAATCAAGTCGTATGTCATTTTATGTGAACATTACTAGTACATGTAAAATGTGGGGTGTTACATCCTCCCCCCCTTAGGAACATTCGTCCCGAATGTTAACATAACTGTATAGTCTAGGCAGGTTTGAATTTCTGGTCACACAACTGTTAATAACATAACTAGTATTCAAACACATACCTATTAATGTTCCTCCTCTGTATCTTTTGGTCCCTCCTTGTCTTCAAATAGATAAGGGTATTTGGATGTCATTACTTCCTCCGGTTCCCACGTTATTTCTTCTACTTGGTTGTTTCTCCAGAGTACCTTTACTGATGCCATTTCTTTGTTCCTTAACTTTTTAATTTGGCGATCTAGAATAGCAACCGGTACCTCTTCATAAGTAAGATCCTCTGTGACCTGTACATCTTCTATAGGAGTGATACGAGAGGGGTCACCTATGCATTTTCGAAGCATTGACACATGAAACACTGGATGAACCATTGAAAGTTCCTGGGGTAGCTCTAATTCATATGCAAATTGTCCGACCCTCTTAGTAATCTTATATGGCCCTATGTAATGTGGGCTTAGTTTCCCTTTCTTACCAAATCTCATAACCCCTTTCATCGGTGATACCTTTAAAAATACCCAATCTCCAATAGAGAATTCCAGCCCTCTTCTCCGCATATCTGCATATGATTTATGACGACTTTGGGCTGTTTTTAGCCGTTGTTGTATCACCTTAACTTTTTCCATGGCTTGTTGGACTAAATCTGGCCCGAGCAAGGTGGTTTCACCCACTTAGAACCAACCAATTGGTGACCTACATTTCCTCCCATACAAAGCTTCGTAAGGCGCCATCTTGATGCTCGAATGGTAGCTGTTATTATAGGCAAATTCAATAAGGGGCAAGTGTTCTACCCAGCTACCTTTAAAATCTAATGCACAGGTTCACAACAAATCCTCAAGTGTTTGAATAGTATTCTCAGCTTGGCCGTCTGTTTGGGGATGGAAGACTGTACTCAAATTCACTTGCGTCCCTAAACTCCTTTGAAAGGACTTCCAAAATTTTGCCGTGAATTGAGCTCCTCGATCAGATATAATAGAGAGTGGGACCCCATGTAGCCTAACTATCTCTTTGAGGTATAATTTGGCATATTCTTCAGCTGTATAATCACTTCTAACTGGCAGGAAGTGCGCTGACTTTGTGATTCTATCAACTATCACCCATATGGAGTCAAACTTATTAACTGAACGAGGCAAACCAGTTACAAAATCCATATTAGTCATATCCCACTTCCAACTTGGAATCTCTATACATTGCATGTAACCACCTGGCTTTTGGTGCTCTACTTTGACTTGTTGACAAGTAGGACATTGAGCCACAAACTCTGCAAGGTCCTTTTTCATGCCTCCCCACCGAAATACTCCCTTTAGGTCATGATACATCTTAGTAAATCCTGGGTGGATGGAATATCTTGAATAATGGGCTTCTTCCATTATTCTCCTTCTGAGTTTGTTAACATCAGGAACACACAATCTATTTTGGTAATAAAGTACTCCATCTTGTGTAAGCCTAAACTCCCTCATTATACCTTGACTTACTTTCTCCTTAAGGCATTGTAGAATAGGATCATAATACTTTTTTTCTTTCACTTCCCTTATCAATGAAGGATCGGTAGCATTATGTACAATAATGTCCTTTCTTGGAGTTTCGAGTAGACGAACACCCAGATTGGCTAGTTGACGCAAATCCTTAGCCATGCCTTGCTTTACCCCTTTCTGATCACTGGTACCCATGAGTGTCTTACGACTTAGAGCATCAGCCACCACATTTGCTTTCCCTAGATGGTATAATATATCAATATCATAATCCTTTATTAACTCTAGCCACCTCCGCTGCCTCAAATTTAGATCTTTCTGCTTGAAAATATACTGTAAACTCTTATGATCTGTATATATGTCCACGTGCACCCCATATAAATAGTGGCGCCATATCTTTAAAGCAAATACAACCGCTGCTAGCTCAAGATCATATGTTGGGTAGTTTTTCTCGTGTGGTCTCAATTGTCTCGAGGCATAAGCAATCACCTTACCATGTTGTGTTAGTACACACCCCAAACCAACTCCGGAAGCATCACAATACACTGCATATCCCTCTGAGCCTTCTGGAAGCACTAGCACAGGTGCTGAGGTTAGCCTGCTTTTCAACTCTTGAAAGCTCCTTTCACATGCATCATTCCATTGGAATTTGGTTTCCTTGTGAGTTAGCTTAGTAAGAGGTGCAGACATAGAAGAAAAACCTTCAACAAACCTTCTGTAATAACCTGCCAATCCAAGGAAGCTTCGAACTTCTGTAGGTGTCGTTGGCCTTGGCCAATCTTTCACAGACTCTATCTTTTGTGAATCCACCCTTATTCCTTCATTCGATACAATATGGACCAAAAATGCCACTGATTTTAACCAAAATTCACATTTGGAAAACTTAGCATACAACCGGCGATCACGGAGAACTTGTAGTACTAGTCGTAAATGATTTGCGTGGTCCTTTTCTGACCTTGAATACACCAGAATATCATCTATAAATACTATCACGAACACATCCAGGAAAGGTTTGAATACCCTATTCATCAGATCCATAAAAACTGCTGGTGCATTCGTTAGCCCAAACGACATAACAAGAAATTCAAAGTGACCATATCTGGTTCGGAAAGCTGTCTTAGGTATATCTTTTTCCTGCACTCTCACCTGATGATAACCTGATCTCAAATCGATCTTTGAAAAGTATTTGGCACCCTGTAACTGATCAAACAAGTCATCAATTCTGGGGAGGGGATATTTATTCTTAATTGTCACCCTATTCAGTTGTCGGTAGTCAATACACATCCTCAATGTGCCATCCTTTTTACGCACAAATAAAACTGGTGCACCCCAAGGGGACACACTAGGTCTTATAAAACCCTTTTCTAACAAGTCTTTCAGTTGTTCCTTTAATTCACGTAATTCTGCCGGGGCCATTCTATATGGAGGAATAGAGATAGGCTCGGTGCCTGGTAATAAGTCAATACCAAAATCTATTTCTCGTTCTGGAGGCAAACCAGGGAGTTCCTCAGGAAAGACATCAATAAATTCATTGACTATTGGAATAGACTGGATAGTTGGTGATTCTGCCTCCATGTCTCTCACTCTAACGAGATGACATATATATCCCTTTGATATCATTTTTCTGGCTTTAAAATAAGAGATAAACCTCCCTTTTGGTGCCCCAATATTGCCTTCCCATTCAAGGACTGCTTCATTTGGAAAGTGAAAGTACATCCTCTTGGTTCGGCAGTCAACGGTGGCATAGCAAGAAGCCAACCAATCCATACCCATTATAACATCAAATTCTACCATTTCTAACTCGATAAGATCAGCTAATGTATCTCGGTCGCAGACAGTCACTATGCAGTCACAATAGACTCTTCTAACTATAATTGACTCCCAGTTGGTGTAGACACCGCAAGTGGTTTATTCAATAATTTAGGTGTTCTACCAAGCTTCCCAGCAACTAATGGAGTAATATATGACAATGTAGAACCAGGGTCAATTAA
Source organism: Capsicum baccatum var. pendulum (assembly GCA_030864225.1). NCBI lineage: Eukaryota > Viridiplantae > Streptophyta > Magnoliopsida > Solanales > Solanaceae > Capsicum > Capsicum baccatum. The sequence goes on along the minus strand of CM061561.1, from coordinate 278,771,320 downwards.
TGCATACACTTTATGTGAGAAGATGGAAAATGTACCTATAACCATATCGGGTGAAGCTTCCAGGTTCTGTCGAGTCCCTAGAGCATATGTGCGATTTTGGGCCACGCTGGAACTAGCTGCCCCTCTAATACCTCTGCCGCGACCTATGGGAAATTGCTCACCTCTACCTGATGGAGGCACTGATGATGATGATACAACAGCTGATCCAGTAGGTTGTGCCATATCACCCCTGCGTCTTCTTGGGCAATCTTTTATTACATGCCCTGGCATACCACACCAATAACAAACATCCGTTCCCCTGCGACACGCACCTATATGATATCTCCCACATTGTCTGCAAGGCTGCCTAGGAGGCATTTGCTGGCTTCCCAAATATCCTGTTGTCCGTGTACCTTGGCCCTCACTTCTCTGCCCAAATTGATCATTTCTAGACCCTTGAAGTGGTGGTGGAGCACTAGCTGTAGAGTAAGAGGATGATGGCCTGGGTGGCCTATGAGAAAATCGTGGCCTAAACTCACCCTGGGGTGGTGTAAACTGTCCTGTAGATCTGGCCCTCTTGAATTGCCCCCTTTCTATTTCTTTGTGCCCTCCTTCTTTGTCTCTGATCCTCCAGTTTCTGTGCAAAAGCTTGCATCCTCGCTATATCCATGTCTTTATTCAAAGAAGCAATGGTACAATCTCTAACCAAATATGAATCCAACCTATCCACATACCGATGGACTCTATCTTCCATAGTAGAAACAACATTAGGAGCGTACCTGGCCAGAGAATTAAATTTAAGACTATATTCCCTCACGCTCATATTCCCCAGATGGAGGTTCAGGAACTGATCTGCACGGGCCTCTCGGATCTCTAATGGCAAGTAATGATCAAGAAAGGCCATTTTGAACTCCTCCCAAGTAGTTGGAGGTGTATCTATGCCTTTGGAATGCTTCCAGGCTTCGTACTACAGTATAGCCACACCCTTCAATCTATATATTGCCAACTCAGCAGCTTCCAAACCACTTACATGCATAACATCTAAGGTGCGTTGGATCTGATCAATAAAATCCTGTGGATCTTCATTTGGATCTGTCCCAGTGAATGATGGAGGGTCTAAGTTGAGGAAATCACGTATTCTCGTACTGGCTGCCCTACCTGCACCAACTGCACCTGCAACTGGGCCTTCTTGTCTTTGACCTTGGCCAGCAACTATACAAGTCAACAGTTGAACTGCATTTCTCAAATCCTGCACAGAAGCATCAACAGGTGGTTCTCGGGGATTTTCACTACTTCCTGGTACATCAACAGATGGAGGGGTTGGAGATGTCTGTGATAGAGACTCATCTAGAGCCTCACTCTGTCGTCTCGCCCGATTGGGTATACCAACTACCACTTCTACTTCCTTTCCTTTACCTTTACTCTTCCTTGTCTCTGGCATACTTACTGTACAAAATAATTCAGGGATTAGACATGGTACACTTATAATATTTGGCTCTATGGCACGATCTAAAGAATGAAAAGAAGTGATAACTCCTAAATGCCACGTAGCCTCTTGTTTATAAATGTGGTGCACAACACATCGATAAACATGATTCTACATAGACACGGCTTTGTAGACTCCCTAGGACAACCCGCTCTGATACCACTTCTGTCACGCCGCAAATCCTATTAAGGCGGACTGGCACTCGTTGCCGGTAAGGCTCGGGAGAACCAACCTGTAGCAATACATTACCTATGAACATTATAAGTTACTTTTATACTAAATATGCCCTCAAAAGATAAATGGGACTAGCAAGCCAAAAGATGTTGTATGACTAGGCCGTTGGAGCCACAATGTCTACGATACGATACACTGACCATACTATACTTTACATAGTCTACGAAGCCTCTAGACAAGAAACATTATCTTATAAGGGTCGGGACAGGCCCCGACTTATGATAAGATACTATATAATGCAAAAAGATATGATAAGACTCAAAGCCCCGAAGCAACCTGGAGCTCAGTGACGGCAGTTGATATCCTGTACTCTTACTGGGGAGGTTTCTTAGCTTCTGCACCTGCAGCATGGAATGCAGGTCCCCCAACAGGGACGTCAGTACGAAATAATGTACTGAATATGTAAGGCAACATGTACTATATATGAGATAAAAGCTCAAATGAAACCATACACTGCTGTAGGGTAAAAGACCACCTTTATGAATATTGTGGAGTCATGCATCTTATAACAATTATGTTACTTTACTCTTATCACTTGTATAATCTGTGCACATCATGTAATACAAATGACCAGCTGATCAGTGGTAAATCTATATCAGGATCGACCCATGCTAGGCTTTCCTTTCACCCCTGGGATACCCCCTGTAATACTGGGATTGACCCATGCTAGGTGATTCTTTCACCCCTGGGATACCACCCAATAGAAGCAACTGTATACATATATCTTCTTATTACTTTTGAGATGAATCTTTGGTGATCGTAACATTTGAGCTATAAGACTATAAGCATGACAAATGACAAGTATGTGACCATATAACATCATATCACAATGAAAAGAGTGGGTTATACAATTAGTGAAACATGTAGGACATAAACAACGTATGAACTTTATTTAGCTAAAAAGAAGACTCATATGTCATGGTATCCAATGTATGTATGCAGCAGTGACAATGCTCGAATCTGGACACCCAAATACATGTGAAAGAGTGGAGTGGTTATATCGAAGTTTGTAAAGATCTCTATGTGCCAATAAAGACTTTGGATTCCATGCCAAATAATAAGAGATCAAATAGCCTTACATACCTCGACATATCAACTTGTTTTTACCTCGAAATGACTTCTTTTCTTCCAGCTATTTATCTACAATATCATGTTTTAAAGCTAGTATTAGCAGCTAATCAATGCATCTGGACAGCCCAATCTCACAAAACACAACACTTTGGCAACAAACGTATAACCATCGACTCAATGGTGTTATTCCGACTTTCTCAATTCTAACTGTCTTCAACCAGTACACATTATCATATACATGATGTACACAGCCTATATCAGCTCTATAACATGCTGGCAACATTCCATAACTACAACACAGAACCATTTTACAAAACGCTCAACTAAGAAGCACAACATCTCGTCGTCTCCCTACATTTCATCGTTAACAATTCATACTTGTCCCAACTTTGAACCAGATGCTCCCAACATATATATACATCAAACAAACCTTAACATAGTCACAAAATAGCTCAAAACACAGGGGGGGAAACGTGAAACATCAGCCCCCTCATCAAAACAGTCCAATACCATTTTGGAAGCATATAAGATCATATAAGGATACTTGTTTCCAAAGAACTAGCAAAACAGTCCAGCAACCTTGGCAACCATATACACACTATAACATATTAATAACCTCAACTTTATATCATATCAAAGTCAAAAATCAGGGTAAGAATCGTTCCAAAGCCAAGAAAATCAAACAACAACTTTCAGGACACAAGCTGTCCAGAAATTCCTGCACAGTACACCAGCCAACTTATCTTGTTTTCCATGGAAAATTCATATCAAGTATATGGTTATTTTTACATACCTTAACTCCCAAGGTGTAGGTCTAATTCAAGAACTCAAAAAGTAGCCTTTGGTTGCCTTCCAAGGTGAAGAAATGCCAAGAGAAACTTAGAGAGAAAAGCTGAAATTTTTGGTCTCCTACTAGTTAACCTAAGGAGCTCGGTTTTGGTCCCTTTTTAAGGAGGCCTTAGACCGACTTTCTCCTGATATTTGCAACTGATTAACTCAAGTTGGTCAATGAACAATTTTCCCCTTTCACTTGGGCCTTTTGGATCTCTAAATCAATGGGCTTTAGTGGCCCATTTTCCTTAATCTTTCTTGCACTTTGTTTGGGCCCAATTTTGTTAGTAGTGAATGAATGTAGTTGGGCATATTATATAAAAATCTTGGGCTGATCATATTGTCCCAATATAATGCTAAACCATTGGCTTTAATAGCCTCCCTAACTTGGGCTTCGTTTGTCACAAGACTTGGAAAGTTTCGGCGTTAAGCCTTGTCTTCGTTCCCCTTTCTTTTTACTAACGTCTAGACTTCAAGTGAGTTAACTTATGAATGAATTATTCTCCCTCATGTATAAATACATTTTTTTTAAGCCAACCACACAGGTGACTCACCTTCTAGCTTCCTAAGTTCCATAAGCACGTCAATGATTTTCTCCGTTTAAGGCCACAGTCTCTAAATAGACTTACATATAGTGCCCCAATCTAACACTTGAACACTTGAAAAAAAAGTTTTGGTAGTAATTAAATCAAGTCGTATGTCATTTTATGTGAACATTACTAGTGCATGTAAAATGTGGGGTGTTACAGCATTTAGGCCAGCAGCGAGCGCGAGGCGCACGAGAGGCTAGTATCCGCCCCACGACGATAGCGCGCCTCATGATTGAGGCGCGATGCGAGGGGGGCGACGCGATGCGTGACGCCCAGGCAGACGTGCCCTCGACCTAATGGCTTCGGGCACAACTTCCATTCAATGACTCGATGGTTCACGGGATTCTGCAATTCACACCAATTATCGCATTTTGCTACATTCTTCATCGATGCGAGAGTCGAGATATCCGTTGCCGAGAGTCATTTTCGTTTACAGAAGAAGCACAGGTCCCCCCGACGCACGCCGCAGATGGGGCGCGAGGGACAGACTATCGATTCAAGTATTCCTTGGCGCTTTCCACGTCGGGGTTTGTTGGTCGCCCGCCGTGCACGCTGGGCAAGCGCTCGGAGGACGGGGGGAGGCACTCATGTGAGGTGCCGGAGCACCCCGCCCGCGCGGACTCCCCAGTTGTTAAACACGTTCACGGGGTCGTTCTGCTGTGCAGGTTTCGACAATGATCCTTCCGCAGGTTCACCTACGGAAACCTTGTTACGACTTGTCCTTCCTCTAAATGATAAGGTTCAATGGACTTCTCGCGACGTCGCGGGCAGCGAACCGCCCACGTCGCCACGATCCGAACATTTCACCGGATCATTCAATCGGTAGGAGCGACGGGCGGTGTGTACAAAGGGAAGGGACGTAGTAAACGCAAGCTGATGACTCGCGCTTACTAGGAATTCCTCGTTGAAGACCAACAATTGCAATGATCTATACCCATCATGATGAAATTTCAAAGATTACCCGGGCCTGTCGGCCAAGGCTATAAACTCATCGAATACATCAGTGTAGCGCGCGTGCGGTCCAGAACCTCTAAGAGCATCACAGACCTGTTATTGCCTCAAACTTCCGCGGCCTAAAAGGCTGTAGTCCTTCTAAGAAGCTGGCCGCAAAGGGATACCTCCGCATAGCTAGTTAGCAGGCTGAGGTCTCATTCGTTAACGGAATTAACCAGACAAATCGCTTCACCAACTAAGAACGACCATGCACCACCGCCCATAGAATCAAGAAAGAGCTCTCAGTCTGTCAATCCTTACTATGTCTGGACCTGGTAAGTTTCCCCGTGTTGAGTCAAATTAAGCCGCATGCTCCACTCATGTTGGTGCCCTTCCGTCAATTCCTTTAAGTTTCAGACTTGCGACCACACTCCCCCCGGAGCCCAAAAACTTTGATTTCTCATAAGGTGCCGGCGGAGTCCTAAAAGCAACATCTTGACAAAGACACCACCATGGCAGGCCATTCGCAGTTTCACAGTCTGAATTTGTTCATACTTATACATGCATGGCTTAATCTTTGAGACAAGCATATGACTACTGGCAGGATCAACCAGGTAGCATTCCTCATCGACGCCGATGTCGCATGACCCTGGCCTGCCCGCGAGGGCGCAGATGGATTCAAGGAGAGTGCGACCATCATTTGCAAGGAGCGTTGTCCAGGGCAGATAGGAGACGATGAAGGCCCCATGCCAACTGCGTCTACCACATCCGAGAATCCGGTCCGCCGCTCACGGACCACGACATCGCACGACGAAGCGAGGGAGGCGTGGGACGCGAGGGCGAACTTTCGATTCGCCCTGCGCATGAAATACGAGCGGCGAAAGGCGATCGATAAAACTTGATAATTCCTGGGAATTAGGTATGCAGCACAGGAAACCGACTTCGAGCAAGCCTACATTGTGCTTGCCCCCCGACTGAGATGGCAGGCTGGTCAGGACATCGCTGTTCGAGCAGGGATCCAACCTAACCGCACGTGCCGAACACAACTCACGTGCCGTGCGTCCAAATGCTCCATCGATGCACTCCCGGCACCGGCCCCAACGCCCGGCAATAGATGTCGTGCGCTGCTGCCCATGCGGATGTTGCAAGGCTGAAGCAAGTCCCGCTTGACATGATATCCTGCCCGTGGGGGGAGCAGAGGAGATGAAGGCACGCCGAGGCTCATGCACGGGCGCCGCCCACGCCGGCCGCCGGCCGCCGGCGCTCACCGCGGATTGGGCTCGGCCGCATGCGTGCAGCGCCTGGAGCTTGCCCCGAGAGAAGCATCCAGTACTCGCCGCTCGTACGAAGGCACTGCCTCGTCCGAAGTCTAGCGTCAGCAGCCCCGTCGTGGACGACGTCACCGATAACCGACACGAGCGTACAATGAAGTGCCGCCGACGTTGCTACACGGGCACGGACAGCTCGCACGGACTAGCCATGCATGCTACCATGCGCCCACGCTGCTCGCCGACATGGCCACTGATTTTGCCAGAGAATCATACCAGACATATGCGGACCCGAACTGCACGTTTTGATGAGATACGGAGCCTGTGCACTCACAAAAAGGTCGCGTAATTTGTAAATGATAATTTTCGTTGAGAAGATATTTTTTTACAAATATCATTTTTTAAAATTCAAAAAATATGTAAAAATAAATCAAAAATAGAAAAAATATCTATAAAAATATGAAAAAATTAGGAAAATATTCTCAGCGCATGAACTAACCTTAAACCAACAATCGAGTGCATATTTGTACGTATAACGTA
>CM061561.1:278749388-278754388 GCA_030864225.1 Capsicum baccatum var. pendulum | reverse complement strand
CACCCCGCCCGCGCGGACTCCCCAGTTGTTAAACACGTTCGTGGGGTCATTCTGCTGTGCAGGTTTCGACAATGATCCTTCCGCAGGTTCACCTACGGAAACCTTTTTACGACTTCTCCTTCCTCTAAATGATAAGGTTCAATGGACTTCTCGCGACGTCGCGGGCAGTGAACCGCCCACGTCGACGCGATCCGAACATTTCACCGGATCATTCAATCGGTAGGAGCGACGGGCGGTGTGTACAAAGGGCAGGGACGTAGTCAACATGAGCTGATGACTCGCGCTTACTAGGAATTCCTCGTTGAAGACCAACAATTTCAGTGATCTATTCCCATCACGATGAAATTTCAAAGATTACCCAAGCCTGTCAGCCAAGGCTTTAAACTCGTTGAATACATTAGTGTAGTGCGCGTGCAGCCCAGAACATCTAAGGGCATCACATACCTATTATTGCCTCAAACTTCCGCTGCCTAAAAGGTCGTAGTCCCTCTAAGAAGCTGGCCGCGAAGGGATACCTCCGCATAGTTAGTTAGTAGGCTGAGGTCTCGTTCGTTAACGGAATTAACTATAAAAATTGCTCCACCAACTAAGAACGGCCATGCACCACCACCCATAGAATCAAGAAAGAGCTCTCAGTCTGTCAATCCTTACTATGTATGGACCTGGTAAGTTTCCCCGTGTTGAGTCAAATTAAGCCGCAGGCTCCACTCCTGGGGGTTCCCTTCCGTCAATTCCTTTAAGTTTCAGCCTTGCGACCATACTCCCCCCGGAACCTAAAAACTTTGATTTCTCATAAGGTGCCGGTGGAGTCCTAAAAGTAACATCCGCTGATCCCTGGTCGGCATCGTTTATGGTTGAGACTAGGACGGTATCTGATCGCCTTCGAGCCCCCAACTTTCGTTCTTGATTAATGAAAACATCCTTGGCAAATGCTTTCGTAGTTGATCGTCTTTCATAAATCCAAGAATTTCACCTTTGACTATGAAATATGAATGCCCCCGACTGTCCCTGTTAATCATTACTCCGATCCCAAAGGCCTACGTAATAGGACCGAAATCCTATAATGTTATCCCATACTAATGTATACAGACCGTAGGCTTGCTTTGAGAACTCTAATTTCTTCAAAGTAACAGCGCCGGAGGCATGACCCGGCCAGTTAAGTCCATGAGCGCATCGCCGACAGAAGGGACGAGAAGATCGGTGCACACCATAGGCGGACCGGCCGGCCCATCCCAAAGTCCAACTACGAGCTTTTTAATTGCAACAACTTAAATATATGCTATTGGAGCTGGAATTACCACGGCTGCTGGCACCAGACTTGCCCTCCAATGGATCCACGTTAAGGGATTTAGATTGTACGCATTCCAATTACCAGACTGATTGAGCCCGGTGTTGTTATTTATTGTCACTACCTCCCCGTGTCAGGATTGGGTAATTTGCGCGCCTGCTGCCTTCCTTGGATGTGGTAGCCGTTTCTCAGGATCCCTCTCCGGAATCAAACCCTAATTCCCCGTCACCCATCACCACCATGGTAGGCCACTATCCTTCCATCAAAATTTGATAGGGCAGAAATTTGAATGATGCGTCGCCGGCATGATAGTCGTGTGATCCGTCGAGTTATCATGAATCATCGCAGCAACGGGCAGAGCCCGCGTCGACCTTTTATCTAATAAATTCATCTCTTCCAGAAGTCGGGGTTTGTTGCACGTATTAGCTCTAGAATTACTACGGTTATTCGAGTAGTAGATACCATCAAACAAACTATAACTGATTTAAAGAGCCATTCGCAGTTTTACAGTCTGAATTTGTTCATACTTACACATGCATGGCTTAATCTTTGAGACAAGCATATGACTACTGGCAAGATCAACCAGGTAGCATTCCTCATCGACGTCGGCATCGCATGAGCCCAGCCTGCCTGCAGTGGCACGGACGGATTCAAGATGAGCGCGACCATCGGTTGCAAGAAGCGTCGTACGGGGCAGATAGGAGCCGATGAAGGCCCCATGCCCGCAATAGATACCGTGCGCTGCTGCCCATGCGAACGTTGTAAGGCTGAAGCAAGTCCCGCTTGACACGATAGCCCGCCCGTGGGGGGAGCAGAGGAGATGAAGGTACGCCGAGGCTCATGCACGGGCGCCGCCCACACCGGCCGCCGGCGCTCGCCGCGGATTGGGCTCGGCCGCATACGTGCAGCGCCTGGAGCTTGCCCCGAGAGCAGCATCCAGTACTCGCCGCTCGCACGAAGGCACTGCCTCATCCGAAGTCTAGAGCCAATATCCCCGTCGTGGATGATGCCACCAATAACCGACACGAGTGTACAGTGAAGCGCCGCTGACGTTGCTACACGGGCACGGACGGCTTGCACAGACTAGCCATGCATGCTGCCATGCGCCCACGCTGCTCGCCGACATGGCCACTGAGCGCCTATGCCAACTACCGACAATCACCTTGAAGTGCCTTCAACACCTCTACCCCCCTTATATATGCTTAAAAAAAAATATCCAAGTGACAGGAGTAGACAAGATTTTGCCAGAGAATCATACCAGACATATGCGGACCCGAACTGCACGTTTTCATGAGATGCGGAGCCTGTGCACTAACAAAAAGGTCGCGTAATTTGTAAATGATAATTTTCGTTGATAAAATATTTTTTTACAAATATCATTTATTAAAATTCAAAAAATATGTAAAAATAAATCAAAAATAGAAAAAATATCTATAAAAATAGGAAAAAATTAGGAAAATATTCTCAGCGCATGAACTAACCCTAAACCAACAATCGAATGCATATTTGTACGTATAACGTAACGATATAAAATATTTAAATTTAAGGATATTAAATAAAAATTTTAAAAAAATATAAAAATAACGTGGGGTCATTAGGTAAATCGCCCAGAATGCAACGGATAAGTGACAACCCCAAAATATACATATTAGAATGAAGTAGCCTTAAACCAACAATTGAGTGTGCATTTGTACGAATGACGTAACGATATAAAATATTTAAATTTAAGGATATTAAATAAAAATTTGAAAAGAAGGCGACGGGACATTACGAAAACCGCCACGACATATGAGGTAACATCGAAATATATTTAAAATAAAAAAATTAGAGCGGATATGTAGAAAAATGAGTATGCAAGGTGCCATGGCGCCACGGTGCCTTGGTGCCATGGTACCATGGCGCCACGGTGCCTTGGTGCCATGGTGCCATGGCGCCACGGTGCCATGGTGCCATGGCGCCACGGTGCCTTGGTGCCATGGTGCCATGGAGCCACGGTGCCTTGGCGCCATGGTGCCTTGGTGCCATGGCGCCACGGAGCCAAGGTTCCTTGGTGCCATGGCGCCACGGTGCCTTGGTTCCATGGCGCCACGGTGCCAAGCTGCCTTGGTGCCACGGTGCACGGATATCCAACTTGATAAAGACACCACTATGGGAGGCCACTATACGTCCGTCGGCATTCGTCATTGGAGGCGTCTCCAGCATTGCACTCGACGGTCACAAAAACCTCTAATTGCGGCATGCCTCCACGCACCGACGTTGTTCTCGGCGCTTCGCTGAGCACTTATGCCGCACTCTGAATCGCGAAAATCCTCTATTTGCGATGTCGTTGTTTTTTGCGAAAGGTCACTTGATATCGTATGCTTAACTGTTTGGAATGGAACGCACGCAATGCTTGGCTAACTCGGGTGAGGTGAGCTCGCAACACTTGGTGGGATTTTTCAAGGATGAATGCACGAACCTCCTTTGGAGACGGGTGGCAGGGTGGTTGGATTGGATGGGGAGGGACGAACTGGAGCGACAAAGGGCTGAATCTCAGTGGATCGTGGCAGCAAGGCCACTCTGCCACTTACAATACCCCGTCGCGTATTTAAGTTGTCTGCAATGGATTCTGTCCGACGTTCGATGGAAATTGTACTTCAAGGCGGCCGTCGCGACCCTTCCGTCGCGGCGGCTTAGCCAACGACACGTGACCTTGGGGGCCGAGGCCCCTACTGCGGGTCGGCAAGCGGACGGCGGGTGCATGCATTGCTTCTAGCCCGGATTCTGACTTAGAGGCGTTCAGTTATAATCCAGCACACGGTAGCTTCGCGCCACTGGCTTTTCAACCAAGCGCGATGACTAATTGGTTGAATCAACGGTTCCTCTCGTACTGGGTTGAATTACTATTGCGACACAGTCCCACCGACAGCCGATGGGTTCGGGACTGGGACCCCCATGCCCAGCCCTCAGAGCCAATACTTTTCCCAAACTTACGGATCCATTTTGCCGACTTCCCTTGCCTACATTGTTCCATCGACCAGAGGTTGTTCACCTTGGAGACCTAATGTGGTTATGAGTATGACCGGGTGTGGACGGCATTCGATCCTCCGGATTTTCAAGGGCCGCTGGGAGCGCACCGGACACCACGCGACGTGCGGTGCTCTTCCAGCCGCTGTACCCTACCTCCGGCTGAGCCGATTCCAGGGTGGGAAGGCTGTTAAATAGAAAAGATAACTCTTCCTGAGGCTCCCACCGACGTCTCCGGACTTTCTAACATTGCCGTCGACCGCCACGTCCCGGTTTAGGAATTTTAACCTGATTCCCTTTCGGAGCTCGCGCGAAACGCGCTATCTGTCGGGCTTTCCCCGACCCTTAGGATCGACTAACCCATGTGCAAGTTCCGTTCACATGGAACCTTTCCCATCTTCGGCCTTCAAAGTGCTCATTTGAATATTTGTTACTACCACCAAGATCTGTACCGACGGTCGCTCCGCCCGTGCTCGCGCCCAAGGTTTTGCAGCGATTACCACGCCCTCCTACTTATCGGGGCCTGGCACTTGCCCCGACGGCCGGGTTTAGGTCGTGCGCTTAAGCGCCATCAATTTTCGATGCTAGTTGATTCGGAAGGTGAGTTGTTACACACTCCTTAGCGGATTTTGACTTCCATGACCACCGTCCTGCTGTCTTAATTGACCAACACCCTTTGTGGGATCTAGGTTAGCGCGCATTTTGG
>CM061561.1:278714388-278721888 GCA_030864225.1 Capsicum baccatum var. pendulum | reverse complement strand
AAAAGTAACTTATAATGTTCATAGGTAATGTATTGCTACAGGTTGGTTCTCCCGAGCCTTACCGGCAACGGGTGCCAGTCCGCCTTAATAGGATTTGGGGCGTGACAGAAGTGGTATCAGAGCGGTTTTTCCTAGGGAGTCTACAAAGCCGTGTCTGTGTAGAATCATGTTTATCGATGTGTTGTGCACCACATTTATAAACAAGAGGCTACATGGCATTTAGGAGTTATCACTTCTTTTCATTCTTTAGATCGTGCCATAGAGCCAAATATTATAAGTGTACCATGTCTAATCCCTGAATTATTTTGTACAGTAAGTATGCCAGAGACAAGGAAGAGTAAAGGTAAAGGAAAGGAAGTAGAAGTGGTAGTTGGTATACCCAATCGGGCGAGACGACAGAGTGAGGCTCTAGATGAGTCTCTATCACAGACATCTCCAACCCCTCCATCTGTTGATGTACCAGGAAGTAGTGAAAATCCCCGAGAACCACCTGTTGATGCTTCTGTGCAGGATTTGAGAAATGCAGTTCAACTGTTGACTTGGATAGTTGCTGGCCAAGGTCAAAGACAAGAAGGCCCAGTTGCAGGTGTAGTTGGTGCAGGTAAGGTAGCCAGTACGAGAATACGTGATTTCCTCAACTTAAACCCTCCATCATTCACTGGGACAGATCCAAATGAAGATCCACAGGATTTTATTGATCAGATCCAACGCACCTTAGATGTTATGCATGTAAGTGGTTCGGAAGCTGCTGAGTTGGCAATATATAGATTGAAGGGTATGGCTATACTGTGGTACGAAGCCTGGAAGCATTCCAAAGGCATAGATACACCTCCAACTACTTGGGAGGAGTTCAAAATGGCCTTTCTTGATCATTACTTGCCATTAGAGATCCGAGAGGCCCGTGCAGATCAGTTCCTGAACCTCCATCAGGGGAATATGAGCGTGAGGGAATATAGTTTTAAATTTAATTCTCTGGCCAGGTACGCTCCTAATGTTGTTGCTACTATGGCAGATAGAGTCCATCGGTATGTGGATAGGTTGGATTCATATTTGGTTAGAGATTGTACCATTGCTTCTTTGAACAAAGACATGGATATAGCGAGGATGCAAGCTTTTGCACAGAAACTGGAGGATCAGAGACAAAGAAGGAGGGCACAAGAACTAGAAAGGGGGCAATTCAAGAGGGCTAGATCTACAGGACAGTTTACACCACCCCAGGGTGAGTTTAGGCCACGATTTTCTCATAGGCCACCCAGGCCATCATCCTCTTACTCTACAGCTAGTGCCCCACCACCACTTCAAGGGTCTAGAAATGATCAATTTGGGCAGAGAAGTGAGGGCCAAGGTGCACGGACAATAGGATATTCGGGAAGCCAGCAAATGCCTCCTAGGCAGCCTTGCAGACAATGTGGGAGATATCATGTAGGTGCGTGTCGCAGGGGAACGGATGTTTGTTATTGGTGTGGTATGCCAGGGCATGTAATAAAAGATTGCCCAAGAAGACGCAGGGGTGATATGGCATAACCTACTGGATCAGCTGTTGTATCATCATCATCAGTGCCTCCATCAGGTAGAGGTGAGCAATTTCCCATAGGTCGCGGCAGAGGTATTAGAGGGGCAGCTAGTTCCAGCGTGGCCCAAAATCGCACATATGCTCTAGGGACCCGACAGAACCTGGAAGCTTCACCCGATGTGGTTATAGGTACATTGTCCATCTTCTCACATAAAGTGTATGCATTAATTGACCCTGGTTCTACATTGTCATATATTACTCCATTAGTTGCTGGGAAGCTTGGTAGAACACCTAAATTATTGAATAAACCACTTGCGGTGTCTACACCAACTGGGGAGTCAATTATAGTTAGAAGAGTCTATTGTGACTGCATAGTGACTGTCTGCGACCGAGATACATTAGCTGATCTTATTGAGTTAGAAATGGTAGAATTTGATGTTATAATGGGTATGGATTGGTTGGCTTCTTGCTATGCCACCGTTGACTGCAGAACTAAGAGGATGTACTTTCACTTTCCAAATGAAGCAGTCCTTGAATGGGAAGGCAATATTGGGGCACCAAAAGGGAGGTTTATCTCTTATTTTAAAGCCAGAAAAATGACATCAAAGGGATATATATGTCATCTCGTTAGAGTGAGAGACATGGAGGCAGAATCACCAACTATCCAGTCTGTTCCAATAGTGAATGAATTTATTGATGTCTTTCCTGAGGAACTCCCTGGTTTGCCTCCAGAACGAGAAATAGATTTTGGTATTGACTTATTACCAGGCACCGAGCCTATCTCTATTCCTCCATATAGAATGGCCCCAGCAGAATTACGTGAATTAAAGGAGCAACTGAAAGACTTGTTAGAAAAGGGTTTTATAAGACCTAGTGTGTCCCCTTGGGGTGCACCAGTTTTATTTGTGCGTAAAAAGGATGGCACATTGAGGATGTGTATTGACTACCGACAACTGAATAGGGTGACAATAAAGAATAAATATCCCCTCCCCAGAATTGATGACTTGTTTGATCAGTTACAGGGTGCTAAATACTTTTCAAAGATCGATTTGAGATCAGGTTATCATCAGGTGAGAGTGCAGGAAAAAGATATACCTAAGACAGCTTTCCGAACCAGATATGGTCACTTTGAATTTCTTGTTATGTCGTTTGGGCTAACGAATGCACCAGCAGTTTTTATGGATTTGATGAATAGGGTATTCAAGCCTTTCCTGGATGTGTTCGTGATAGTATTTATAGATGATATTCTGGTGTATTCAAGGTCAGAAAAGGACCATGCAAATCATTTACGACTAGTACTGCAAGTTCTCCGTGATCGTCGGTTGTATGCTAAGTTTTCCAAATGTGAATTTTGGTTAAAATCAGTGGCATTTTTGGGTCATATTGTATCGGATGAAGGAATAAGGGTGGATTCACAAAAGATAGAGGCTGTGAAAGATTGGCCAAGGCCAACGACACCTACAGAAGTTCGAAGCTTCCTTGGATTGGCAGGTTATTACAGAAGGTTTGTTGAAGGTTTTTCTTCTATGTCTGCACCTCTTACTAAGCTAACTCACAAGGAAACCAAATTCCAATGGAATGATGCATGTGAAAGGAGCTTTCAAGAGTTGAAAAGCAGGCTAACCTCAGCACCTGTGCTAGTGCTTCCAGAAGGCTCAGAGGGATATGCAGTGTATTGTGATGCTTCCGGAGTTGGTTTGGGGTGTGTACTAACACAACATGGTAAGGTGATTGCTTATGCCTCGCGACAATTGAGACCACACGAGAAAAACTACCCAACACATGATCTTGAGCTAGCAGCGGTTGTATTTGCTTTAAAGATATGGCGCCACTATTTGTATGGGGTGCACGTGGACATATATACAGATCATAAGAGTTTACAGTATATTTTCAAGCAGAAAGATCTAAATTTGAGGCAGCGGAGGTGGCTAGAGTTAATAAAGGATTATGATATTGATATATTATACCATCCAGGGAAAGCAAATGTGGTGGCTGATGCTCTAAGTCGTAAGACACTCATGGGTACCAGTGATCAGAAAGGGGTAAAGCAAGGCATGGCTAAGGATCTGCGTCAACTAGCCAATCTGGGTGTTCGTCTACTCGAAACTCCAAGAAAGGACATTATTGTACATAATGCTACCGATTCTTCATTGATAAGGGAAGTGAAAGAAAAACAGTATTATGATCCTATTCTAGAATGCCTTAAGAAGAAAGTAAGTCAAGGTATAATGAAGGAGTTTAGGCTTACACAAGATGGAGTACTTTATTGCCAAAATAGATTGTGTGTTCCTGATGTTAACAGACTCAGAAGGAGAATAATGGAAGAAGCCCATTATTCAAGATATTCCATCCACCCAGGATCTACTAAGATGTATCATGACCTAAAGGGAGTGTTTTGGTGGGGAGGCATGAAAAAGGACCTTGCAGAGTTTGTGGCTCAATGTCCTACTTGTCAACAAGTCAAGGTAGAGCACCAAAAGCCAGGTGGTTATATGCAATGTATAGAGATTCCAAGTTGGAAGTGGGATATGACTAATATGGATTTTGTAACTGGTTTGCCTCGTTCAGTTAATAAGTTTGATTCCATATGGGTGATATTTGATAGACTCACGAAGTCAGCGCACTTCCTGCCAGTTAGAAGTGATTATACAGCTGAAGAATATGCCAAATTATACCTCAAAGAGATAGTTAGGCTACATGGGGTCCCACTCTCTATTATATCTGATCGAGGAGCTCAATTCACGGCAAAATTTTGGAAGTCCTTTCAAAGGAGTTTAGGGACGCAAGTGAATTTGAGTACAACCTTCCATCCCCAAACAGACGGCCAAGCAGAGCGTACTATTCAAACACTTGAGGATATGTTGCGAACCTGTGCATTAGATTTTAAAGGTAGCTGGGTAGAACACTTGCCCCTTATTGAATTTGCCTATAATAACAGCTACCATTCGAGCATCAAGATGGCGCCTTATGAAGCTTTGTATGGGAGGAAATGTAGGTCACCAATTGGTTGGTTCGAAGTGGGTGAAACCACCTTGCTCGGGCCAGATTTAGTCCAACAAGCCATGGAAAAAGTTAAGGTGATACAACAACGGCTAAAAACAGCCCAAAGTCGCCATAAATCATATGCAGATATGCGGAGAAGAGGGCTGGAATTCTCTATTGGAGATTGGGTATTTTTAAAGGTATCACCGATGAAAGGGGTTATGAGATTTGGTAAGAAAGGGAAACTAAGCCCACGTTACATAGGGCCATATAAGATTACTAAGAGGGTCGGACAAGTTGCATATGAATTAGAGCTACCCCAGGAACTTTCAATGGTTCATCCAGTGTTTCATGTGTCAATGCTTCAAAAATGCATAGGTGACCCCTCTCGTATCACTCCTATAGAAGATGTACAGGTCACAGAGGATCTTACTTATGAAGAGGTACCGGTTGCTATTCTAGATCGCCAAATTAAAAAGTTAAGGAACAAAGAAATTGCATCAGTAAAGGTACTCTGGAGAAACAACCAAGTAGAAGAAATAACGTGGGAACCGGAGGAAGTAATGACATCCAAATACCCTCATCTATTTGAAGACAAGGAGGGACCAAAAGATACAGAGGAGGAACATTAATAGGTATGTGTTTGAATACTAGTTATGTTATTAACAGTTGTGTGACCAGAAATTCAAACCTGCCTAGACTATACGGTTATGTTAACATTCGGGACGAATGTTCCTAAGGGGGGGAGGATGTAACACCCCACATTTTACATGTACTAGTAATGTTCACATAAAATGACATACGACTTGATTTAATTACTACCAAAACTTTTTTTCAAGTGTTCAAGTGCTAGATTGGGGCACTATATGGAAGTCTATTTAGAGACTGTGGCCTTAAACGGAGAAAATCATTGACGTGCTTATGGAACTTAGGAAGCTACCAGGTGAGTCACCTGTGTGGTTGGCTTAAAAAAAAATGTATATATACATGAGGGAGAATAATTCATTCATAAGTGAACTCACTTGAAGTCTAGACGTTAGTAAAAAGAAAGGGGAACGAAGACAAGGCTTAACGCCGAAACTTTCCAAGTCTTGTGACAAACGAAGCCCAAGTTAGGGAGGCTATTAAAGCCAATGGTTTAGCGTTATATTGGGACAAGATGTTCAGCCCAAGATTTTTATATAATAGGCCCAACTACATTCATTCACTACTAGCAAAATTGGGCCCAAACAAAGTGCAAGAAAGATCAAGGAAAATGGGCCACTAAAGCCCATTGATTTAGAGATCCAAAAGGCCCAAGTGAAAGGGGAAAATTGGTCATTGACCAACTTGAGTTAATCAGTTGCAAATATTAGGAGAAAGTCGGTCTAAGGCCTCTTTAAAAAGGGACCAAAACCGAGCTCCTTAGGTTAACTAGTAGGAGACCAAAAACTTTCAGCTTTTCTCTCTAAGTTTCTCTTGGCATTTCTTCACCTTGGAAGGCAACCAAAGGCTACTTTTTGAGTTCTTGAATTAGAACTACACCTTGGGAGTTAAGGTATGTAAAAATAACCATATACTTGATATGAATTTTCCATGGAAAACAAGATAAGTTGGCTGGTGTACTGTGCAGGAATTTCTGGACAGCTTGTGTCCTGAAAGTTGTTGTTTGATTTTCTTGGCTTTGGAACGATTCTTACCCTGATTTTTGACTTTGATATGATATAAAGTTGAGGTTATTAATATGTTATAGTGTATATATGGTTGCCAAGGTTGCTGGACTGTTTTGCTAGTTCTTTGGAAACAAGTATCCTTATATGATCTTATGTGCTTCCAAAATGGTATTGGACTGTTTTGATGAGGGGGCTGATGTTTCACGTTTCACCCCCTGTGTTTTGAGCTATTTTGTGACTGTGTTAAGGTTTATTTGATGTATATATATGTTGGGAGCATCTGGTTCAAAGTTGGGACAAGTATGAATTGTTAACGACGAAATGTAGGGAGACGACGAGATGTTGTGCTTCTTAGTTGAGCGTTTTGTAAAATGGTTCTGTGTTGTAGTTATGGACTGTTGCCAGCATGTTGTAGAGCTGATATAGGCTGTGTACATCATGTATATGATAATGTGTACTGGTTGAAGACAGTTAGAATTGAGAAAGACGGAATAACACCATTGAGTCGATGGTTATACGTTTGTTGCCAAAGTGTTGTGTTTTGTGAGATTGGGCTGTCCAGATGCATTGATTAGCTGCTAATACTATCTTTAAAACATGATATTGTAGATAAATAGTTGGAAGAAAAGAAGTCATTTCGAGGTAAAAACAGGTTGATATGTCGAGGTATGTAAGGCTATTCGATCTCTTATTATTTGGCATGGAATCCAAAGTCTTTATTGGCACATAGAGATCTTTACAAACTTCGATATAACCACTCCACTCTTTCACATGTATTTGTGTGTCCCGATTTGAGCATTGTCACTGCTGCATACATACATTGGATACCATGACATATGAGTCTTCTTTTTAGCTAAATAAAGTTCATACGTTGTTTATGTCCTACATGTTTCACTAATTGTATAACCCACTCTTTTCATTGTGATATGATGTTACATGGTCACATACTTGTCATTTGTCATGCTTATAGTCTTATAGCTCAAATGTTACGATCACCAAAGATTCATCTCAAAAGTAATAAGAAGATATATGTATACAGTTGTTTCTGTTGGGTGGTATCCCAGGGGTGAAAGAATCACCTAGCATGGGTCAATCCCAGTATTACAGGGGGTATCCCAGGGGTGAAAGGAAAGCCTAGCATGGGTCGATCCTGATATAGATTTACCACTGATCAGCTGGTCATTTGTATTACATGATGTGCACAGATTATACAAGTGATAAGAGTAATGTAACATAATTGTTATAAGATGCATGACTCCACAATATTCATAAAGGTGGTCTTTTACCTTACAGCAGTGTATGGTTTCATTTGAGCTTTTATCTCATATATAGTACATGTTGCCTTACATATTC
>CM061561.1:278694388-278699388 GCA_030864225.1 Capsicum baccatum var. pendulum | reverse complement strand
CGACGAAGCAAGGGAGGCGTGGGACGCGAGGGCGGCCTTTCGATTCACCCCATGCACAAAATACGAAGGGCGAAAGGCGATCGATAAAACATGATAATGCATGCAGCACAGGAAATCGACTTGGAGCAAGCCTATATTGCGCTTGCCCCTTGACTGAGATGGCAGGCGGGTCAGGACGTCGCTGCTCGAGCAGGGATGCAACCTAACAGCACGTGCCGAACACAACTCACGCGCCGTGCGTCCAAATGCTCCGTAGATACACGCCCAGCACCGGCCCCAACGCCCAGCAATAGATGTCGTGCGCTACTGCCCATGCGAACATTGCAAGGCTGAAGCAAGTCCCGCATGACACGATAGCCCGCCCTTGGGAGTAGAGGAGATGAAGGCACGCCGAGACTCATGCACGGGCGCCGCCCACGCCGGCCGCCGGCGCTCGCCGCAGATTGGGCTCGGCCACATGCGTGCAGCGCCTGAAGCTTGCCCCGAGAGCAGCATCCAGTACTCGCCGGTCGCACGAAGGCACCACCTCGTCCGAAGTCTAGCTCCAGCAGCCCTGTCGTGGACGACGCCATCGATAACCGACACTAGCGTACAATGAAGCGCGACTGGCGTTGCTACACGGGCACAGATGGATCGTACGGACTAGCCAGGCATGCTGCCATACGCCCACGCTGCACGCCGACATGGCCACTGAGTGCCTATGCCAACTACCGACAGTCGCCTTGAAGTGCCTTCAACACCTCTACTCACGCATCGTGCGTCCAAATGCTCCGTCGATGCACGCCCAGCACCGGCCCCAACGCCCAGCAATAGATGTCGTACGCTGTTGCCCATGCGGATGTTGCAAGGGAGAAGCAAGTCCTGCTTGTCATGATAGCCCGCCCTTGGGGGGAGCAGAGGAGATGAAGGCACGCCGAGGCTCATGCAAGGGCGCCGCAGATTGGGCTCAGCCGCATGCGTGCAGCACCTGAAGCTTGCCCCGAGAGCAGCATCCAGTACTCGCCGCTCGCACAAAGGCACCGCCTCGTCTGAAGTGTAGCGCCAGCAGGCCCGTCGTGGACGACGCCACCGATAACCGACACTAGCGTACAATGAAGCGCGGCTGGCGTTGCTACACGGGCACGGACGGCTCGTACGGACTAGCCAGGCATGCTGCCATGCGCCCACGCTGCACGCGGACATGGCCACTGACCGCCTATGCCAACTACCGACAGTCGTCTTGAAGTGCCTTCAACACCTCTACTCACGCGTCATGCGTCCAAATGCTCCGTCAATGCATGCCCAGCACCGGCCCCAACGCCCAGCAATAGATGCCATGCGCTGCTGCCCATGCGGACGTTGCAAGGATGAAGCAAGTCCCGTTTGACACGATAGCCCACCCTTGGGGGGAGCAGAGGAGATGAAGGCACACCGAGGCTCATGCACGGGCGCCGCCCACACCGGCCGCCGGCGCTCGCCGCGGATTGGGCTCGGCCGCATGCGTGCAGCGCCTGGAGCTTGCCCCGAGAGCAGTATCCATTACTCGCCGTTCGCACGAAGGCACCGCCTCGTCCGAAGTCTAGCGCCAGCAGCCCCGTCGTGGACGACGCCACCGATAACCGACTCTAGTGTACAATGAAGCGCGGCCGACGTTGCTACACGGGCACGGATGACTCGCACAGACTATCCATGCATGCTGCCATGCGCCCATGCTGCACGTCGACATGGCCACTGGGCGCCTATGCCAACTACCGACAGCCGCCTTGAAGTGCCTTCAACACCTCTACCCCCCTTATATATGCTTAAAAAAAAACCCAAGTGACAGGAGTAGACATGATTTTGCCAGAGAATTATACCAGACATATGCCGAACCGAACTGCACGTTTTGATGTGAGATGGAGCCTGTGCACTCAAGAAAAGGTCGCATAATTTGAAAATGATAATTTTCGTTGAAAAAATATTTTTTTTTACAAATATCATTTATTAAAATTGAAAAAATATGTAAAAATAATCAAAAATAGAAAAAATATTTATAAAAATATGAAAAAGTTAGGAAAATATTCTTAGCACATGAACTAACCTGAAACCAATAATCGAGTGCATATTTGTACGCATAACGTAACGATATAAAATATTTAAATTTAAGGAAATTAAATAAAAATTTTAGACAAATATAAAAATAAGTAACAACCCCAAAATATGCATATTAGAATGAAGTAGCCTTAAACCAACAATTGAGTGCGTATTTGTACGAATGACGTAATGATATAAAATATTTAAATTTAAGCATATTAAATAAAAATTTGAAAAAAAGGCGACGGGACATTACGAAAACCGCCATGACATATGAGGTAGAATTGACATATATTTAAAATACAAAATTAGAGCGGATATGTAGAGAAATGAGTGTGCAACGGTGACGAGGATCGAGGAACGTCAGGAAAAAAATTAGGATGATCGAACGTAGGTTTACGCTCTTTTGATTTTGCCACGGTGCGTTGTGCCTTGGTTCCATGGTGACTTGGTGCCTTGGCGCCACGGTGCCACGGTGCCACGGTGCCTGGGTGCCATGGTGCCACGATGCCTTGGTGCCACGGCGCCACGACGCCTTGGTTGCATGGCGCCATGTTGCCTTGGTGTCATGGCGCCATGCTGCCACGGTGCTTTGGTGCCATTGTGCCACGGTGCCTTGGTGCCACGGCGCCATTGTGCCACGGTGCCTTGGTGCCATGGTGCTATGCTGCCACGGGGCCACGGGTCCTTGGTTCCATGGTGCCACGGTGCCTTGGTGCCACGGTGCCATGGTTCCATGGTGCCTTAGTGACCTGGTGACGCGGTGCCACGGTGCCACGGTGCCATGGTGCCATGGTGTCACGGTGCCTTGGTGCCACGATGCGTTGGTGGCAGGGTGCCGCGGTGCCATGGTGCATGGGTGCCATGGTGCCACGGTGCCATGGTGCCTGTGTGCCATGGTGCCACGGTGCCTTGGTGCCAAGGTGCCAGGCCGCCTTGGTGCCACGGTGCCATGGTGCCTTGGTGCCATGGTGCCTTGGTGCCCTGGTGCCATGGTTGCACGCCGACTTGGTGCCACGGTGCCTTGGTGCCACGGTGCCATGGTTCCATGGTGCCTTAGTGCCCTGGTGCCGCGGTGCCTTGGTGCCTTGCTGTCATGGTGCCCTGGTGCCTTGGTGCCCTGGTGCCATGGTGCCACGCCGCCTTGGTGCTACGGTGGCATGGCGCGACGGTGCCTTGGTGCGCTGGTTCCATGGCGCCACGGTACCAAGATGCCCTGGTGCCTTGGTGCCATGGTGCAGGGATTTAAGGCGAGCGCGACCGTCATTTGCAAGGAGCGTCGTACGGGGCAGATAGGAGTCGATCAAGGCCCCATGCCCACTGCGTCTACCGCATCCGAGTATCCCGACCGCCGCTCACGGACCACGACATCGCATGACGAAGCGAGGGAGGCATGGGACGCAAGGGTGGCATATCGATTTGCCCCGCGCACGAAATGCGAGGGACGAAAGGCGATCGATAAAACTTGATAATGCATGCAGCACAGGAAACCAACTTCGAGCAAGCCTACATTGCGCTTGCCCCGCGACTGAGATGGCAGGTGGGTCAGGACGTCGCTGCTCGAGCAGGGATCCAACCTAACCGCACGTGCCGAACACAACTCACGCTCCGTGCATCCAAATGCTCCGTCGATGCATGCCCAGCACCGGCCCCAACGCGCACCAATAGATGCCGTGCGCTGCTGCCAATGTGGATGTTGCAAGGCTGAAGCAAGTCTCGCTTGACACGATAGCCCGCCCGTGGGGGGAGCAGAGGAGATGAAGGCACGCCGAGGCTCATGCACGGGCGCCTCCCACGCCGGTCGCCGGCGCTCGCCACGAATTGGCCTCGGCCGCATGCGTGCAGCGAGCTTGCCCCGAGAGCAGCATCCAGTACTCGCCGCTCGCACGAAGGCACCGCCTCATCCAAAGTCTAGCGCCAGCAGCCCCATCGTGGACGACGCCACCGATAACCGACAAGAGCGTACAATAAAGCGCGGCTGACGTTTCTACACGGGCACGGACGCCTCACACGGACTAGCCATGCATGCTGCCATGCGCCCACGCTGCACGCCGACATGTCCACTGAGCGCCTATGCCAACTACCGACAGTCGCCTTGAAGTGCCTTCAACACCTCTACCCCCCTTATATATGCTTAAAAAAAAACTCAAGTGACAGGAGTAGACATGATTTTGCCAGAGAATCATACCAGACATATGCGGACCCGAATTGCATATTTTGATGTGAGACGGAGCCTGTGCACTCACAAAAAGGTCGCGTAATTTGTAAATGATAATTTTCATTGAGAAAATATTTTTTTTTACAAATATCATTTATTAAAATTGAAAAAATATGTAAAAATAAATCAAAAATAGAAAAAATATTTATAAAAATATGAAAAAATTAGGAAAATATTCTTAGTGCATGAACTAACCTTAACCAACAATCGAGTGCATATTTGTACATATAACGTAACGATATAAAATATTTAAATTTAAGGATATTAAATAAAAATTTAAAAAAATATAAAAATAAGTAACAACCCCAAAATATGCATGTTAGAATGAAGTAGCCTTAAACCAACAATTGAGTGCGTATTTGTACGAATGACGTAACGATATAAAATATTTAAATTTAAGGATATTAAATAAAAATTTGAAAAAAAGGCGACGGGACATTACGAAAACCGCCACGACATATGAGGTAACGTTGAAATATATTTAAAATACAAAATTAGAGCGGATATGTAGAGAAATGAGTGTACAACGATGACGAGGATGGAGGAACGTCAGGAAAATATTAGGATGATGTCGTTGTTTTTCGCGAAAGGCCACTCGATATCGTATGCTTAACTGTTTGGAATGTTGCGCATGCGTCGCTTGAAAAACAAGAGGCTAACTCGGGTGAGGTAAGCTCGCAACACTTGGTGGGATTTTTCAAGGACGGATGCACAAACCTCCTTTGAAGAC
>CM061561.1:278681888-278689388 GCA_030864225.1 Capsicum baccatum var. pendulum | reverse complement strand
AGCCTAGTAGGATTTGGTTATTTATTTCATTAGCTTAGTAGGAGTAGGATATGAGTATTATAAATACCCTATCATGCTAGAGATTTTTATTCATTCTTCACTTAACAATTCACCATTCAACAACTCTTCTAATCTTTTCATTAATCTTATTTTCTTCTACTCTTCTATTCGTAAATTCCACAACAAGAGAATCGTTACCAAGCTAAGAAAACACGCCTCACGCCTACCACTTGTGCTACACGAAATTGATCAATCTTGTGGTATAATAACAATGTCAATCGTGATCTCCTTCGCATTCATGGGTAACTAAACCTCTCTGTTGGGGTTATGGAAGCCGAATGAGATACTATCTATTGCTGTGAGTTTGTGAGTTCATGACACGTATATTGCTTATATCATTATTCTCTTCATCTTAATCTACATTCTTTGCGGTTGCAAACGTAAGAATACGCCAGTCTAACATTTAACTTGTTCGAGAGAAAGGTTATTTGTCTGGAAAAGAGATAACGTCAAGGTAGTAGGACACCCTTTCCTATTAAAAAGCTAGTGCCGTAACTGGACTAACCTCTTGGAGAATTCGTACCATTAGACACGCTTTAAGCTCGAGAGAGTTAAAGTGAAATTGTCCTTGTTGAGGTCGAGAGACGCTTGGATTTACCATCGACTACAATTCTCTATAAGCAATTGCATGTCAAAACTCTACACACTCATAGCCAATAGAGATGTATACCTCAGAAGGTGGACATAACCCCAACTCCTCAATTCTCATTGTTTACAACTTACGTAACAATCTTTCTCTTTTTACTTTGCTATTTTCATCTTTTACTTTATTGTTTTGGTTAAATATTACAATCCCCCCTTCTTACGAGACTTGCACCAAAAGTTTAGTAATTTTGCTTACTTGTTGGCCAAGCTATTCCCTGTGGGATCGATACCCAACCCGGGTTGGGTTCTATATTTGCTAACGACCGCTTTACACTCCCACGAGAGCTGTAGATTGAGCGTTATCAAAAATTGGCGCCGTTGCCGGGGAATACGAGTGTCAATCAAGTTCGAGATAAGTACTAGACCCTTTGGTCAAAGATTCTCGTACTTTTACTTTTAGTTTTTGTTTTTGTTTCTTGCAGGTTTTTACTTTAGTGCATGCCCCATACTAGAAGTTCTGGTCAACCGATATTACCAATCAATCCTGATCCACAACGAATTAGAAGAATGGAAGCACAAGCTGAAATCAACAGGATGGCTGCTCAACACGAGCAAGCAAGATTAGCTGCTCTTGTCGCTGCTCTAGTCCAACAACAAAACATTGATAATCCTGGGCGAGCAACAAATCCTGACGATGAGGATTTAGGTGACGACGAGTTGATAAAACCAAGGCATGTTGCTGAAACTATAACACCAGCCAACAGAAGAGGTCGACAAGCTCGGTATAGGTATGATCGCCAACCTTTGCAGCCAGCTTTCGACGATGATGATGATGATCTTGATGGTGCCGGAGCCACTGGAGCTATAATTCCACCACCATTAGCTCCCGGAGCCAAGTTCAACATCACAAGCACCATGATTCAATTATTGCAACTCAAGGTATTATTTGGTGGACTAGCAGGCGATGATCCGAATATGCATCTCATCAACTTTATTTCTACATGCAAGTCCTTTGACAATCCTGGTGTTGGTAAGAATGCTATTCGATTACGTCTATTTCCATTGTCTCTGTCTGGGGAGGCAACACTATGGTTGAATGGGCTGACTCCTGATTCAATTACAAATTGGAGGCAATTGAGAGACGCTTTCCTAGAAAGATTCTTTCCGCCATCCAAAAGGGCTCAATTGAGAGATGAAATCAGCAACTTTCGTCAGCTTCCCTCTGAAGCTCTTCATGAAACATGGGAGAGGTTCAAGACAAAGCTAGCGAGATGCCCAAACCATCACATGACTAATGTTCACCTCATGGAGATCTTGTATAGAGCCTTGAATTCAGTAACTAAACCAGTGGTGGACAACGCAGCTGGAGGTTCTTTCATGGACCTCACCTTTGGTCAAGCAAGCAATATGCTAGATTGTATGACGAAACAAAGTACATCTTGGCATACCAGGGATTCTGAGGTACCAAGCCCCACTTTATCTATTGGCATGACTGCAGACCAACGAAGAAGAAAAGAAGAACGTGATCAAGATATGGTGCACAAAAAAACCCAAATGGATCTTCTTACAAAGCATCTATTAGGGAAGACTGAAAAAGTGAAAGCTATTACGTCAAAAGGAAGAGACGAATCTGATTCTGAAGAGGAGGCCAACTACTTGAACAATCAGGGGGGTTTCCGAGGGAATGCCCAAGGAAATCAAGGTCGGAACTATTATGATAAATCTGGAAGCAAAGACCAAGGTAGTTGGAAGAAAAATAATGAAAGGAGTGGTTTGTACGTTCCGCCTGGTAGACGTGATAGCACCACATCTAATTCTGGGAGTATGGAAGACATGATGGCTATGTTATTAAAAGGAGTGGAAGCAACGAGCGCGGGAGTTAAGGAGGTGATTGATGATTTCTCCTCCATAAAGCAACTAGTTGATTCTCATTCCACTTCTATCAAGCAAATAGAGCAGCAATTGAGCCAACTTTCAGCAGCATTCAATCAAAGAAAGGCTGGCACCTTACCAAGCGATACTGTGCAAAACCCAAAGAATGATGGGTCATGCATGGCCATCACTACCAAAAGTGGTAAGGTGCTGGAAACTTCAAAAAAAGGCAAGCAAGTGGTTGACGAAGTTGCGGACATGGACATTACACCTAGTGACGTTACAAAAGGAGAAGAAGCCGCAACAACTACTCCCAACGTCAGGGACGTTTCACCTAGTGACGTGCAGCCTGAAAAGGTGGAAAAACGGAAGCAAGAGGAAAAGAAAGCCGTGGAGAGAACACTTCCATACCCACCACCACCTTTTCCCCAAAGATTGAAGAAGGTGGCCGATGACACTAAGTTTAGCAAATTTATGACTATGTTGAAGCAATTAACCATTAATGTTCCATTGGTAGAGGCACTTGAACAAATGTCTGGGTATGCGAAGTTTATGAAAGATCTTTTGACTAAAAAGAGGGCAGCAAGTTATGAGCTGAAGGATGATGTGAATCATTGTAGTGCAATTGCTACCCGATCGATAGTTCAGAAGAAGGCCGACCCCGGAGCTTTCACTATTCCTTGCACCGTCGGATCTTTGAACTTTGCCAAAGCATTGTGTGACTTAGGAGCCAGCATCAACTTGATGCCATTATCGATCTACAAGAAGTTGGGGTTAGGAGATCCTACACCAACTAATATGAGGCTTGTTATGGTGGATAGGTCGGTAAAACGACCGGTTGGTATTCTATGCAATGTCTTGGTAAAGGTTTCTTCATTTATCTTTCCAGCAGACTTTGTCATCTTGGATTGTGAAGCAGATTCAGAGGTTCCCATAATCTTGGGACACCCTTTCCTTGCTACGGGAACTGTGCTCATAGATTTGAGAGCTAATGAGCTTTCATTCCGAATAAATGACGAAGTGGTTCGCTTTGATATTTGCAAATCAATGAAGCAACCCAAAGATCTGAGTGTATTTTCTGTGGCTGATGTTGTCTTTGATGATGAGAAAGAG
Organism: Capsicum baccatum var. pendulum; assembly: GCA_030864225.1. Classification (NCBI taxonomy): domain Eukaryota; kingdom Viridiplantae; phylum Streptophyta; class Magnoliopsida; order Solanales; family Solanaceae; genus Capsicum; species Capsicum baccatum. The sequence goes on along the minus strand of CM061561.1, from coordinate 278,685,758 downwards.
TTACTTGCAGAAGAGCAAATTCTTGATGATCCTTTGGAGGTTTTGCTCATGAAAGGAGAGAATGATGATGCTGAAATTTCTGAAGATGATATTTGTGCTCTATCGGGATTAGGGACATATCGCTATACTCCCAAGAAGCTGGATCTTGATCTCAAAAATCGACCCACACCACCAGCTAAGCCATCTATTGAAGAACCACCCACGTTAGAATTGAAGGAGCTGCCAAGCCATTTGAAGTACGCATTCTTAGGAAGCGGAAACACTCTTCCAGTCATAGTGGCAGCCGATTTGGGTGAGCAACAAGTTGCATCTCTTATTGCAATCTTACGAAAGTATATTAGAGCTATTGGATGGACCATTGAGGATATTATTGGTATTCCACCTGGGATTTGCACACATAAAATTCAGCTTCAAGAAAAGTGCACACCCACCATTGAAAATCAAAGGCAATTAAACCCACCAATGCAAGAAGTGGTGAAGAAGGAGATTATCAAGTGGTTAGACGCAGGAGTTGTATATCCTATCTCTAATAGTACATGGGTGAGTCTTGTCCAATGTGTTCCCAAGAAAGGAGGTATGACGGTGGTCGCGAATGCAAAGAATGAGCTTATTCCACTCAGGCCCGTTACTGGATGGATAGTATGCATAGACTACCACAAGCTGAATACTTGGACGCTCAAGGATCACTTCCCCATGCCATTTATGGACCAAATGCTAGATTGATTAGCGGGGAAAGGATGGTTTTGCTTCTTGGATGGTTATTCAGGTTATAATCAGATTTGTATTGCTCCAGAAGACCAAGAGAAGACAACGTTTACATGCCAATATGGTACATTTGCCTTCAAACGCATGCCATTTGGCCTATGTAACGCCCCAGCCACCATTCAATGTTGTATGATGTCTATTTTATCTGATATGGTTGAAGACACTTTGGAGGTATTTATGGATGACTTTTAAGTTGTTGGTGAGTCCTTTGAAGCGTGCTTGGCAAACTTGAGCATGGCATTGCAAAGATGTGTAGATTTTAACCTTGTGCTAAATTGGGAGAAGTGCCACTTCATGGTAAAAGAAGGAATCGTTCTTGGGCACAAGATCTCCGAAAGAGAAATAGAGGTTGATCGCGCAAAAATAGAGGTAATCGAGAAGCTACCGCCTCCAATTTCGGTGAAGGGAGTTCGTAGTTTTCTTAGCCATGCTGGGTTCTATCGTAGATTCATCAAAGACTTCTCCAAAATTTCTAGTCCATTGTGCAAACTGTTGGAGAAAGATGCAAAGTTTGACTTTAATTACGATTGCTTAAAGGCAGTCGAATGCCTTAAAGGAAAACTCATTGAAGCCCCTATCATGGTACCACCAGATTGGACGCTCCCATTCGAAGTCATGTGTGATGCTAGTGGTGTAGCCGTTGCTGCTGTTCTTGGACAGAGAAAAGAGAAACTATTTCATCCTATCTACTATGCGAGTAAGGTCCTAAATGAAGACCAAAGGAACTACACTGTTACTGAACAAGAGCTCCTAGCGGTTGTGTATGCGTTTGAGAAGTTTCATGCCTATCTATTGGGTACTAAGGTGATCGTTCATACAGACCATGCAGCTCTTAGGTATCTAATGACGAAGAAAGATGCAAAACAAAGGTTGATTCGATGGGTGTTGCTGCTGCAAGAGTTTGATTTCAAAGTCAAAGATAGAAGAGGTTGCGAGAACCAAGTGGCTGATCACCTATCTAGACTTGAGAGAGTGCAAGTGGCGCAACCTGAAATTCAGATTGATGATGCATTCCCTAACGAGGAGATATTAGCGACAACAATGGAGATATTACCATGGTATGCCGACTTTGCAAATTTTGTGGTGAGTAATGTGCTACCCGCCAATTTATCTTACCACTAAAGGAGGAAGTTTATGCATGACGTTCAGCACTACTATTGGGATGAGCCTTATTTGTTTCGAAGATGCGCTGATGGTATCATTCGACGATGTATATCCCATGAAGAAGTGCCTACTATATTGGAAGCATGCCACACTTCGCAAGTTGGAGGACATCATGCAGGCAATCGAACGGCCAGAAAAGTATTGCAAAGTGGATATTATTGGCCTTCAATATTCAAAGATGGATACGACTATGTGAGAAGGTGTGACCAATGCCAACGTCAAGGTGCTATTTCAAAACACCATGAAATGCCCATGTCCAAAATTCTTGAGGTAGAACTCTTTGATGTGTGGGGTATTGATTTCATGGGACCATTCATGAATTCGTTTGGAATGAAGTACATCATGGTTGCTGTGGATTATGTTTCAAAATGGGTTGAAGATGTAGCATTGGCCAACAACGAAGGAAAGCGTGTTGTAGCGTTCTTAAAGAAGAATATCTTCTCTCGCTTTGGAGTACCTCGTACTATCATAAGTGATGGAAGATCTCACTTTTGCAACAAGCTATTCAAATCTGTATTGGCCAAGTATGGTGTCAAGCAACACAAGGTAGCTATGCCTTATCATCCCCAAACTAGTGGACAAGTAGAGGTTTCTAATCGTGAAATCAAGAAAATCCTTGCAAAGACGGTTAATACGAATCGGAAGGATTGGTCTCAAAAGCTAGATGATGCACTGTAGGCGTGTAGGACTGCATTCAAGACACCCATTGGCATGTCTCCTTATCAACTATTTTATGGGAAGGCTTGTCATCTACCCATCGAAATCGAGCACAAGGCATTGTGGGCATTGAAGCAATTGAACTTGAATTGGGATGATGTGAAGAATCTGAGGTTGGAGCAGCTGAACGAACTAGATGAATTCTATGTCCATGCATATGAAAGATCAGATTTATACAAGGAGCGGATGAAGAAGTATCATGATCAGCGGATTGTTCGACGAAACTTCCAAAGGGGTGACATGGTACTACTCTTCAACTCCAGATTTAAGCTCTTCCCAGGAAAGTTAAAATCGAAATGGTCTGGTCCATTTAAGGTTATCCAAGTCTACTCGTCTGGAGTAGTCGAATTGGAAGGCAATAAAGGTGCTGTCTTCAAAGTGAATGGCCAACATGTTAAGCCATATATCGGTCCTCTTGACTCGATGAATGACATGGCCATCACTTATCTCGACGAAGTCTAAGTACTCGAGATTACTACGTCGAGCCACGACAATAAATAAGGCGCTAGATGGGAGGCAACCCATCGTTTTATTGTTTTATCATTTTATCGTTTTATCGTTTCATCGTTTTAGTATATTTTTTTTTTTATAAAAGAAAATCCAAAAATAAGAGTCGTGCCACGACCAAAACTAAGGCGCTTGGTGGGAGGCAACCCATCGTACTAATCGTTTTCATTTGTTTTGAGCAAATATAGGTGCAAAAGTATTCAACGAGGAGATCGATTTTAATTGACGATTGGACGCATTGTATGGTAAAGTTGGTAAGTTAGGAATAGTGATGCATAAGGCTATGGATTGAGCCTTTTCCTCGTCAAAATAGGCTTCTAGGAAGGCTAGGCCTTGGTAAAACTAGGCCACGAACGATGCACGACCTATCCTATAGCCTAAGGTCTCGGAATCTAGTGTGCTATACACTATGCGCCGCCTATTCCTAAGTATGCTTTTGACTATGCGCCGCCTATGCTATGGCATTTGGTCTCAGTATCTCATATGCCATAGTCTATGCAGCGCATATGTCTACAAATGCCATAGACTATGCGGCGCATATGTCCCATTATGCCATAGACAATGCGCCGCATATGTCATTGATATGCCAAGTATTATGCGCCGCATATGTGGTGTTTTTGTCTCCAAACCCGATTGTAAATGGGTCATAACCCGACCCATACTCTTCCTATATAAAGGGGACTTAGTTTTATAACATAACCACATTAGAAAATACCC
>CM061561.1:278669388-278676888 GCA_030864225.1 Capsicum baccatum var. pendulum | reverse complement strand
GTCGAGAGACGCTTGGATTTACCATAGACAACAATTCTCTATAAGCGCATGCATGTCACAATTCTACACACTCATAGGCAATAGAGACGTATACCTCAGAAGGTGTACATAATCCCAACGCTTCAATTCTCATTGTTTACAATCTACGTAACAATCTCTCTTTTTACTTTATTAATTTCAGCTTTTGTTTACATTACTTGCACAACAAGAATTCCCCCTTCTTACGAGACTTGAACAAAAAGTTTAGTAATTTTACTTACTTGTTGGCCAAGCTATTCCCTGTGGGATCGACACCTAACCCAGGTTGGGTTCTATATTTGCTAACGACCACTTTACACTCCCACGAGAGCTGTAGATTGAGCGTTATCAAAAATTGGTGCCGTTGCCGGGGAATACGAGTGTCAATTAAGTTTGTGATAATTACTAGACCATTTGGTCAAAAGATTCTCGTACTTTTACTCTTAGTTTTTGTTTTTGTTTCTTGCAGGTTTTTACTTTAGTGCATGCCCCATACTAGAAGTTCTGGTCAACCGTTATTACCAATCAATCCTGAACCACAACGAATTAGAAGAATGGAAGAAAAAGCTGAAATCGACAGGATGGCTGCTCAACACGAGCAAGCAAGATTAGCTGCTCTTGCCGCTGCTCAAGTCCAACAACAAAACATTGATAATCTTGGGCGAGCCACAAATCCTGACGATGAGGATTTAGGTGACGATGAGTTGATAAACCCAAGGCATGTTGCTGAAACTACAACACCTGCCAACAGAAGAGGTCGACAAGCGCGGTATAGGTATGATCGTCGACCCATGCAGCCATCTTTCGACGATGATGATGATGATGATCTTGATGGTGTCGGAGCCACTGGAGCAATAATTCCACCACCATTAGCGCCCGGAGCCAAGTTCAACATCACAAGCACTATGATTCAGCTTTTGCAACTCAAGGGATTATTTGGTGGACTAGCAGGCGATGACCCGAATATGCATCTGATCAACTTTATTTCCACATGCAAGTCATTCGACAATCCGGGTGTTGGACATAATGCAATTCGATTACGTCTATTTCCATTGTCTCTGTCTAGGGAGGCAACTCTATGGTTGAATGGGCTGACTCCTGATTCAATTACAAATTGGAGGCAATTGAGAGACGCTTTCCTAGAAAGATTCTTTCCACCATCCAAAAGAGCACAGTTGAGAGATGAGATCATAAATTTTCGACAGCTTCCAACTGAAGATCTCCACAAAACATGGGAGAGGTTCAAGACAAAGCTAATGCGGTGCCCAAACCATCATATGACCAATGTCCACTTGATGGAGATATTATAAAGATCTTTGAATTCGGTGACTAAGCCAGTGGTGGATAATGCAGCTGGAGGATCATTTATGGACCTCACCTTTGATCAGGAAAGCAATATGCTAGATCGTATGACAAAGCAAAGTAGATCTTGGCATACCAGGGATTCTGAGGTAGCAAGCCCCACTTTATCTATTGGCATGACTGCAGACCAACGAAGAAGAGAAGAAGAACGTGATCAAGATATGGCGCACATGAAAACCCAAATGGATCTTCTTATAAAGCATCTATTAGGGAAGACTGAAAAAGTGAAAGCGATTGCATCAAAAGGAAGAGACGAATCTGATTTGGAAGAGGAGGCCAACTACTTGAACAATCAGGGGGTTTCCTAGGAAATACCCAAGGAAACCAAGGTCGGAAATATTATTATAAATCTGGAAATAAAGACCAAGGTAGTTGGAAGAACAAGAATGAAAAGAGTGGTTTGTACGTTCCCCCTGGCAGACGTGATACCACCATATCTAATTCTGGAAGTATGGAAGACATGATGGCTAAATTATTGAAAGGAATGGAAGCAACGAGCGCGGAAGTTACGGAGGTAATTAATGATTTGTCCTCCATGAAACAATTAGTAGATTCACATTCCACTTCAATTAGACAACTAGAGCAGCAATTCAGTCAACTTTCAGCAGCACTCAACCAAAGAAAGGCCGGCACTTTACCTAGCGATACTGTGCAAAACCCAAGGAATGATGGGTCATGCATGGCCATCACTACCAGAAGTGGTAAGGTGATGGAAACTTCAGAAAAAGGCAAGCAAGTGATTGACGAAGTTGCAGACATGGATGACAATGCAAAAGGAGAAGATGCCGCAGCTACTACTCCTGACGTCAACAATGCCACATCCAGCACTGTGCAACCTGAAAATTGGGAAAACGAAAGCAAGAGGAGAAGAAAACCGCGGAGAGAACACTTCCATACCCACCACCACCTTTTCCCCAAAGATTGAAGAAGGTGGCCGATGACACTAAGTTCAGAAAATTTATGACTATGCTCAAGCAGCTGACCATTAATGTTCCATTGGTGGAGGCACTTGAACAAATGCCTGGATATGCGAAGTTTATGAAGGACCTATTGACAAAGAAGTGGGCAGCAAGTTATGAGTTGGCGGATAATGTTCATCATTGTAGTGCAATCGCTACAAGGTCGTTAGTTCAAAAGAAGGCAGATCCTGGAGCTTTCACTATTCCTTGCACAATTGGATCGTTGGATTTTGCCAAGGCATTGTGCGATCTAGGTGCTAGCATCAATTTGATGCCACTATCCATCTACAAGAAGTTGGGGCTAGGCGATCCGACACCAACCAATATGAGGCTCATGATGGCTGATAGGTCGATAAAAAAAACTGTGGGTATCTTGAATGATGTGTTGGTGAAAGTTTCTTCATTCATATTTCCTGCAGACTTCGTTATTTTGGATTGTAAGGAGGATTCTGAAGTTCCCATCATCTTGGGACGTCCCTTCCTTGTAACTGAAAGTGTGTTTATTGACATGAAAGATATTGAGCTTTTGTTTCGAATTAATGACGAAGTGGTACGGTTTGATATATGCAAAACAATGAAGCAGCCCAGCGATATGAATGAGTTATCTGTAGCTGATGTTCATCATGAGGATACGAAAGCATTATCTATAGAGAAACAGCCTACTGTTGAGCCATTGTCTGCTCTGCCACTGAAAGTTGAGCAAGAAGATAATGAAGGTTATGAAGAACTTATGAGTGCTCTAACAGAAATAGAGCCTTATACTCCTAATCAACCAGATTGTGATCTCAAGAATCAACCAAAAGCGAAGACTCCCTTTGACGAGCCACCAATGCTAGAATTGCAAGAGCTTCCCGATTATCTAAGGTATGTGTTCTTGGAAAGTTGAAATATACTTCCAGAGAGTACAGATGATTAAGTGAACAGCACGTATAAGATCTCATCTCTGCTCTGAAGAGATACAAGAGAGCTATAGGTTGGACTATTGATGATATAATTGGAGATTCTCCGGGAAAATGTAAGAGCCATCTTGAAAAAGATCGCATGCCCACAGGTAAGCCTCATTGTCGTGTAAATCCTTTCAAAAAATGATCCATCACTTAGCTCGACGAAGTCTGAGTACTCGAGGTAACTATGTTGAGCCACGAAAATAAATAAGGCGCTAGATGGGAGGCAACCCATCGTTTTATTATTTTATCATTTTATCGTTTCATCGTTTTTCGTTCGTTCTAATACTTGATAAATGAAAATCCAAAAATAAGAGTCGTGCCACGACCAATACTAAGGCTCTTGGTGGGAGGCAACCCATCGTACTAATCATTTTCATTTGTTTTGAGCAAAAATAGGTGCAAGAAGTATTCAACGAGGAGATTGATTTCAATAGACCATTTGAACGCATTGTATGGTAAAGTTGGTAAGTTAGGAAGGGTGATGCATAAGGATATGCATTGAGTATTTCTCATGCCAAAATAGGCATCGAGAAAGGCTAGGCCTTGGTAAAACTAGGCCACGAACGATGCACAACCTATCCTATAGCCTAAGGTCTCGGAATCTAGTATGCTATACACTATGCGCCGCCTATTCCTAGGTATGTTTTTGACTATGCGCCGCCTATGCTATGGCATTTGGTCTCAGTATCTCATATGCCATAGACTATGCGGCGCATATGTCTACAAATGCCATAGACTATGCGGCGTATATGTCCCATTATGCTATAGACAATGCACCGCATATTTCATTGATATGCCGAGCATTATGCGCCGCATATGTGGTATTTTTGTCTCCAAAAACGATTGTAAATGGGTAAAAACCCGACCCATTCTCTTCCTATATAAAGGGTACTTAGTTTTACAACACAACCACACTAAAAATTGACCTAAGGGCTCCGCATATACATCCAAATCCTCTCAAAATCTTCTTCTTTTGCTCTTCCAATTCACAAAACCATCTCCACAAGCTTCAAGCAAGTAAGTACTCTCTTATTATTCATTTATTTCTCGTAAGTACTACGTTGCTATGTCTATTATGAATTGCTAAATCGTATAAAATTGTTGGTGATGTTCATGTGTTTGGATTGTTGATACAAAATCATGTGAGTGAACATGTACGTAGGAAAATCTTGACTTGTTTCCGACTTGAAATTGGTTTGAATAGCATTGTTATACTATTTGCGGAATTACTATGGCTATTAATAGTGCTTAAGATTGTTGTTTGGATACTTACATGTTAGACTATCCCGGCCATCGGGATAAGACTTATAGTGCCTACCGACATAAGAGGTTGTGATTGTTGTAAGAATAACTATTCCATATGGTAACCCCTATGTAGTAGTGTTGTTATATCTACCATGAAAGTAGTCCAATGGCTGCAAGTAAGTGATGCATTGCTGATTTTCTTGTCGGAATACAATCCTAAAACGTATGTCGACGAAATCTGAGTAATCGACCACTTTCGCTTCACTGATTTGTGTTAACAAAACTAAGTGTGGGGTGGTATCCCTACTGCTTATGTATAGATTGTATCCATTGAGATTGTGCTACCATTAACACTATTTCAAGTCTCAGGTACAATGGCACCTAAAGAGAGACAAGGCAAGGAGAAGGCTACCACTTCCCAAAAGGGCAAGGAACCCTCCCCGCTGCAAACACCTTGACTCACGCTTGGAATTAAGTGGGATACTTATGAGGAACTTCTAAGGATGATGATTCCAATGCAAGGGGTATGACCCCAGACATAGAGGATAAGTCCGACCAACCAGGTTCCTCGTATTTATTTTCCACTGAGGACAGTGTCCCGACTAAGTGTGGGGTGGTGGTATTGCATGCTATACTTCTATATTCGCATCTATGTTTGTTTTCTTTTGCTTCATTTTTGCTTCGTTTTGTTTTTTTAGTAGTTAAAATTTTTTTTAGCTTCGCATGAAATTATTTTGATAGGCAGCATGAGATTATAACAAGAGTATGTGCTACAATTGTGACTATTGAGACATTTAGGCTCCAGTTGTGACTCATTATGTGATATTGTGTTGTTCAATTCCTTCACTTGTTGGGTCAAGAGTCTATATTACCTCCAATAGAGTCGACCATGTGCCTTGTGTGTGTGAGATTAATAGTATCTTCTATGTTTGTGGCTGATGCTAGAACTTGCCTGGTATGTATGCAAAGCGAAAATAAGGAGTGTAAGTTAGGATATGATTTAGGCATTTCTTCGGCAACCTATATTTGTTTACCTTCAGTTTTACCTACCCATGAACATCATCCCTAGTTAAACCCTTTTGAGCCTTTAGCCTACTTCTTTGACAACCTTGTATGTAAGCCTAATCCATTTTTTTTTCAAGACCGTAATTTGATCCAAATTCCTAAGTGCTTTAAATTAAAAAAGTCATGTGACAACATAAGAGGAAATTGGGTAAGTATGATGCTTTAAATTGTAAATGGTGTTTGAATGTGTTATGGAAAAGAAAGTGCTATCATAAGAGGTATGTTGTGAAAAGAAAAAGGAAAAGAAAGCTGAAAAGTGAGTTGTTCTTAAAATTGAAAAACAAAAGAGGAGAACAAGGGTGGTAGAATAAAAGAAAGAAGAAAGGTTGAAAGAAAAAAGTGTCAATGATACAATGTGATGTATTAAAGCGCTTAGGAGCTTAGTCACTATTCCTGGCCAAAATAGTCCTACCCGTCCCTTAGCCTACATTACAACCATCAAAAGACCTACTTGATCCTAATCTTAACATTCATACATTTAGTGGAGTACAACACTAAGGGCAAGCCTATGGTCATCAGTTGCTACATATGAATTCTTTGTGAGAGCGAGAGCAAGGATATTGTTGATACCCATGTTTGAAAAATATGCTATATTTGTGAGTGATTATGGGTACTATATGGTGAGACACACATGGTTGATGAGTTTTGGATAGTTGTATATGATTCTATGCACTTTAACGTTTGCATGCGAGTTGATCACCATCACGAGTCTATACTTGAGGTTAAATTGTTTCTACTTATAATCGGAAAACTACTCTTGGTTGATAATCGTTGTGCTTGTCTTGATAAATGTTTTGTGTTGTTGCTGTAAAAACCTTAAGTAGACGCTTAGAAGGACATGATATTTCGTTCGAGGACGAACAAAGCTTCAAGTGTGGGGTGTTGATGATAGGCGAATTTACACGCCTATATCAATATATTTTGCCTATACTTTAGCCTAGTTTTGAGAACAAACTATATATTTCATGCACTTTTAGTCCTTTTTCCTATAAATGAGCAAACGAACATGATTAGTAAAGTTTCAGGTATAAATGATGTAGAATTCAGCATTTTATGGCTTACTTGACGCAAACGAAAGCTCACGAAGGAAGGAAAGGGAGTTTGGACGCCTAAGGACCAAAACTGCTGCATGGAAAATCTGTCCCGGGCTAAAACAGCATTTCTGAAGACTTTGGGGACCTTGACCAAAACTGCTGCATGGAAAATCTGTCCCAGGCTAAAACAGCATTTCTGAAGACTTTGGGGACTTGCAGTAACTAATTAGGATTTGGATAATGATACATTAACCTAGTACAATTGGGTTAAATATTTCTTTACTTTATTTGGATTAGAAGAATGTTACATTAACCTAGTACAATTGGGTTAAGTATTTCATTATCCTAGTAGGATTTGGTTAGATATTTCATTTACCTAGTAGGATTAGGATATGGGTATTATAAATACCCTATCATGCTAGAGATTTTTATTCATCCCCTCACCACAATACATTCTTCCATCCCTCTCTTCTTCCATCACAACAATTCTAGAACTCTTCCTATCTTCCCATTAATTCTATTTTTCTTCTTCTATTCATCTATTCAATTCTTAATTTCCGCAATAAGAGAAACGTTACTTTGCTAAGGAATTCACGCCTAATGCCTATCACTTGATTTACACGCCATTACTCAATATTGTGATATAATAACAATGTCAATCGTGATCTCCTTCGCATTCATGGGTAACTAAGCCTCTCTGTTGGGGTTATAGAAGCCGAATGAGATACTATCTATTGCTGTGAGTTTGTGAGTTCATGACACGTATATTACTTATATAATTATTCGCTTCATCTTAATCTACATTCTTTGTGGTTGCAAACGCAAGAATACGCCAGTCTAACATTTAACTTGTTCGAGAGAAAGTTTATT
>CM061561.1:278661888-278664388 GCA_030864225.1 Capsicum baccatum var. pendulum | reverse complement strand
GATCGATAAAACTTGATAATGCATGCAGCACACGAAACTGACTTGGAGCAAGCCTATATTGCGTTTGCCATGCGACAGAGATGGCAGGTGGGTCAGGACGTCGCTGCTCGAGCAGGTATGAAACCTAACAGCACGTGCCGAACACAACTCACGCATCGTGCGTCCAAATGCTCCGTCGATGCACGCCCAGCACCGGCCCCAACGCCCAGCAATAGATGTCGTGCGCTGCTACCCATGCAAACGTTGCAATGATGAAGCAAGTCCCGCTTGACATGATAGCCCGCCCTTGGGTGGAGCAGAGGAGATAAAGGCACGCCGAGGGTCATGCAAGGGCGTCGCCCACCCCGGCTGCCGGTACTCGCCGCGGATTGGGCTCGGCCGCATGCGTGCAGCGCCTGAAGCTTGCCCCGAGAGCAGCATCCAGTACTCGCCGCTCACACGAAGGCACCGCCTCGTCCGAAGTCTAGCGCCAGCAGCCCCGTCGTGGACGACGCCACCGATAACCGACACTAGCGTACAATAAAGCGCGGCCGGAGTTGCTACATGGGCACGGACGGCTCGCATGGACTAGTCATGCATGCTGCCATACGCCCACGCTGCACGCTGACATGGCCACTGAGTGCCTATGCTAACTACCGACAGTCGCCTTGAAGTCCCTTCAACACCTCTATTCAGGTGTCGTGCGTCCAAATGCTCCGTCGATGCATACCCAGCACCGGCCCCAACGCCCAACAATGATGTCGTGCGCTGCTGCCCATGCGGACGTTGCAAGGATGAAGCAAGTCCCACTTGACACGATAGCCCGCCCTTGGGGGGAGCAGAGGAGATGAAGGCACGCCGAGGCTCATGCACTGGCGCCGCCCACGCCGGCCGCCGGCGCTCGCCGCGGATAGGGCTCGGCCGCATGTGTGCAGCGCCTGGAGATTGCCCCGAGAGAAGCATCCAGTACTCGCCGCTCGCACGAAGGCACCACCTCGTCCGAAGTCTAGCGCCAGCAGCCCCGTCGTGGACGACGCCACCAATAACCGACACTAGCGTACAATGAAGCGCGGCCGACGTTCCTACATGGGCACGGACGGCTCGCACGGACTAGCCATGCATGCTGCCATGCGCCCACGCTGCATGTCGACATGGCCACTGAGCGCCTATGCCAACTACCGACAGTCGCCTTGAAGTGCCTTCAACACCTCTACCCCCCTTATATATGCTTAAAAAAAAACCAAGTGACAGGAGTAGACATGATTTTGCCAGAGAATCATACCAGACATATGCGGAACCGAACTACACGTTTTGATGTGAGACGGAGCCTGTGCACTCAAAAAAAGGTCGCGTAATTTGTAAATGATAATTTTCGTTGAAAAAATATTTTTTTTTACAAATATCATTTATTAAAATTGAAAAAATATGTAAAAATAATCAAAAATAGAAAAAATATTTATAAAAATATGAAAAAATTAGGAAAATATTCTTAGCCCATGAACTAACCTTAAACCAACAATCGAGTGCATATTTGTACGCATAACGTAACGATATAAAATATTTAAATTTAAGGAAATTAAATAAAAATTTTAGAAAAATATAAAAATAAGTAACAACACCAAAATATGCATATTAGAATGAAGTAGCCTTAAACCAATAATTGAGTGCGTATTTGTGCGAATGACGTAACAATATAAAATATTTAAATTAAAGGATATTAAATAAAAATTTGAAAAAAAAGGCGATGGGACATTACGAAAACCGCCACGACATATGAGGTAGAATTGACATATATTTAAAATACAAAATTAGAGCGGATATGTAGAGAAATGAGTGTGCAACGGTGATGGGGATCGAGGAACGTCAGGAAAATATTAGGATGATCGAACGTAGGTTTACGCTCTTTTGATTTTTCCACGGTGCGTTGTGCCTTGGTGCCATGGTGCCTTGGTACCATGGTTCCATGGTGCCATGGTGCCACGGTGCCACGGCGCCACAGTGCCTGGGTGCCATGGTGCCACGATGCCTTGGTGCCACGGCGCCTTGGTAGCATGGCGCCATGCTGCCTTGGTGTAATGGCGCCATGCTGCCACGGTGCCTCGGTGCCACGGTGCCATGGTGACACGGTGCCTTGGTGCCACGGCGCCATTGTGCCACGATGCCTTGGTGCCATGGTGCTATGCTGCCATGGGGCCACGGTGCCTTGGTGCCATGGTACCACGGTGCCTTGGTGCCACGGTGCCATGGTTCCATAGTGCCTTAGTGCCCTGGTGCCGCGGTGCCACGGTGCCACGGTGCCATGGTGCCTTGGTGCCGCGATGCGTCGGTGCCATGGTGCCTGGGTGCCATGGTGCCACGGTGCCATGGTGCCTGTGTGCCATGGTGACACGCCACCTTGGTGCCACGGTGCCTTGGTGCCAAGGTGCCAGGCCGCCTTGGTGCCACGGTGCCATGGTTCCTTGGTCCCATGGTGCCTTGGTGCCCTGGTGCCATGGTTGCACGCCTACTTGGTGCCACGGTG
>CM061561.1:278629388-278641888 GCA_030864225.1 Capsicum baccatum var. pendulum | reverse complement strand
TTCTTTTCCTTTTTCTTTTCACAACATACCTCTTATGATAGCACTTTCTTTTTCATAACACATTCAAGCACCATTGCAATTTAAAGCATCATACTCACCCAATTTCCTCTTATGTTGTCACATGAATTTTTCACTTTAAAGCACTTAGGAATTTGGATCAAATTACGGTCTTGAAAGAAAATAGAGTAGGCTTGCATGCAAGGTTGTCAAAGAAATAGGCTAAAGGCTCAAAAGGGTTTAACTAGGATGATGTTCATGGGTAGGTAAAACTGAAGGTAAACATGCATAGGTTGCGAAAGAAATGCCTAAATCATATCCTAAACTTACACTCCTTATTTTCGCTTGGCATAAATACCAGGCAAGTTCTAGCATCAGCCACACACATAGAATATACTATTATCTCACACACACAAGGCACACGGTCGACTTGATTGGAAGTAATATAGACTCTTGACCCAACAAGTGAAGGAATTGAATCACACAATATCACATAATGAGTCACAACTAGAGCCTAAACGTCTCAATAGTCACAATTGTAGCACATACTCTTGTTTCAATCTCATGCTGTCTATCAAAATAATTTAATGGAAGCTAGAAAAAATTTGACTCCTAAAAAAAACTAAAAAAAAATGTCAAACGAAAAATAAATGGACTCAAAAAAAAAAACATACAAACATAGGTGCAAACAGAGAAGTATAGCATGCGATTCTGCCACCCCACACTTTGACGGGACACTGCCCTCAGTGGAAAATAAATGCGAAGAACCTGGTTAGTCGAACCCTTCATCAATGTCGGGGGTCATACTCCCTTCGTATGAATCATCATAAGAGTCGTCGTCAGAGTTCTCCTCCTTGTCAGAATCAGGCAAGCGTCTATCATCATCAGTCGGCACATCATCGTCTAGAGGTTCCACAAAATATATGCCCACTCCACATATTTCTCATGCATGCATGTTCATTGGGTAGTCGTGGTACAACAGTTAGAGCTCTTTGGCAGTTGGAATACGTCCACCACTCATCATAGTGAATTATGTCATGCCATAGAGATAACGGAAGAAACTCTCATCACGAGCATGTCTCTCCGCAGTAGTAAGGTTGACTCCATGAGTTGTTTCAGCATCTTTGACCTTGGTGAGGTCAACCTTCTTTGGGTTATGTGGGAGTTTGTAGTCAGCTGGTTCCTCTTCGATACCCTCCTTCCGCAACATTGCTGTCAACAAATTGCCGAATGTGAAATGGGACCTTTTGTGGAGTCTGGCCTTCCTCATGGTAGATCGAATGATTGCCCCAAAGTTTAAAGGGACATTCGTCGTCAAAGCATAGAACAAACACACTCTATCTATTGATATCTTGGTGTATTGAGTCCCAGGAATAAGACATGAGTTGACAATGCGCATCTAGATTCTTGCTTCCCTATTCAGTGGAGCATAGGGGAAGGTGTTGTGTCGTCCTGTTTCTTTATGTCTTCCCCACCTTGCCACCGATCTGCTTCCACAAAGCGTGTGTATTATTGCTCTATAAGGAGGCCTGCTGTACAGCTCTTTGAATGGTGCTGTGTCGACTAAAGGTAAGCCAAGAAAAGAGTTGATCCAATCCGCAGTGAGCTGTAACACTTGGCCCCGAATTTTAACTTCATTGCCTGTTGTGTTCGGCGACCAGTTGGCATAAAACTCTCTTGTCAGATCAAGATTACACTCTCCCATGTCGCGGAAGATGAAATCCAGCTTCAAAGCCATTATTTTTACCAACATTCGCGGCTCCTTCTTTGCTAAGGTCTCCTTGTTGATCAAGTCGACGTGCACGTACTTTCTTTCTTTGTTGCTGTTGTACCATGATTTGGCTTCTTCCTCAAGAACCTATTTTATTCTGAACATTCTGCGTGGTAGGTGTGCTGAGGATGATTCTCTTTGGTCTTTTCGACTTCTCTTCTTGCCCTTTTGGGACGTGGTAGCCTTCTCCTTGCCTTGCCTTGCTTTAGGTGCCATTGTACCTGAGACTAGAAATAATTTAAGTTGTAGCACAATCTCACTTGATACAATCTATATTCAAGCACTAGGGGTACCACCCCACACTTAATTTTGTTACGCAAATCAGTGAGGTGAAAGTAGTCGATTTACTCAGATTTCGTCGACATACGTTTTAGGATTGTATTCTGACAAGAAAATCAGCATTGCATCACTTATTTGCAGCCATTGGACTACTTTCATGGTAGATATAGCAACACTACGACATAGGGGTTACCGCATGGAATCGTTATTCTTACAACAAGTACAACCTCCTAAGTCGATAGGCACTATAATCTTATCCCGATGGCCGGGATAGTCTAACATGTAAGCATACAAACAACAATCTTAAGAAATATTCATAGCTATATCTATTCAGAAATTATCGTAACAATGCTATTGAAACCAAATTCAAGTCGGAAACAAGCCAAGAATTCCCTACGTACATGTTTACTCACATGATTTTGCAACAACAATCCAAACACATGAACATCACCAACAATCTTATATGATTTAGCAATTCATAATAAACATAGCAATGTAGTACTTACGAGAAATAAATGAAGAATAAGAGTGTACTTACTTGCTTGAAGCTTGTGGAGATGGTGTTGTGAATTGGAAGAGCAAAAGAAGAAAGTTTTGAGAGGATTTGGAAGGTTATGCAGCGCCCTTAGGGTATTTTCTAATGTGGTTATGTTATAAAGCTAAGTCCCCTTTATATAGGAAGAGTATGGGTCGGGTTATGACCCATTTACAATCGGGTTTGGAGACAAAAACACCACATATGCGGCGCATAATACTCGACATATCAATGACATATGCGGCGCATTGTCTATGGCATAATGGGACATATGCGCCGCATAGTCTATGGCATTTGTAGACATATGCGCCGCATAGTCTATGGCATATGAGATACTGAGACCAAATGCCATAGCATAGGCGGCGCATAGTCAAAAGCATACCTAGGAATAGGCGGCGCATAGTGTATAGCACACTAGATTCCGAGACCTTAGGCTATAGGATAGGTCGTGCATCGTTCGTGGCCTAGTTTTACCAAGGCCTATCCTTCCTCGAAGCCTATTTTGACGAGGAAAAGGCTCAATCCATAGCCTTATGCATCACCGTTCCTAACTTACCAACTTTACCATACAATGCGTCCAAATCGTCAATTGAAATCGATCTCCTCGTTGAATACTTCTTGCACCTATATTTGCTCAAAACAAATAAAAACGATTAGTACGATGGGTTGTCTCCCACCAAGCACCTTAGTTTTGGTCGTGGAACGACTCTTATTTTTGGATTTTCTTTTATCAAAAAGAAAAAAAATACTAAAACGACGAAACAATAAAACGATAAAACGATAAAACAATAAAACGATGGGTTGCCTCCCATCTAGCGCCTTATTTATTGTCGTGGTTCGACGTAGTAATCTTGAGTACTTAGACTTTGTCTAGATAAGTGATGGCCATGTCATTCATCGAGTCAAGAGGACCGATATATGGCTTAACACGTTGGCCATTCACTTTGAAGACAACACCTTTATTGCCTTCCAATTCGACTACTCCAGACGAGTAGACTTGGATAACCTTAAATGGACCAGACCATTTCGATTTTAACTTTCCTGGGAAGAGCTTAAATCTGGAGTTGAAGAGTAGTACCATGTCACCCTTTTGGAAGTTTCGTCGAACAATCCGCTGATCATGATACTTCTTCATCTGCTCCTTGTATAAATCTGATCTTTCATATGCATGGAGACGGAATTCATCTAGTTCATTCAGCTGCTCCAGCCTCAGATTCTTCACATCATCCCAATTCAAGTTCAATTGCTTCAATGCCCACAATGCCTTGTGCTCGAGTTCGATGGGTAGATGACAATCCTTCCCATAAACCAGTTGATAAGGAGACATTCCAATGGGTGTCTTGAATGCAGTCCTATACGCCCATAGTGCATCATCTAGCTTTCGAGACCAATCCTTCCGATTCGCATTAACCGTCTTTGCAAGGATTTGCTTGATCTCACGATTGGAAACCTCTACTTGTCCACTAGTTTGGGGATGATAAGGCGTAGCTACCTTGTGTTGCTTGACACCATACTTGGCCAATACAGATTTGAATAGCTTGTTGTAAAAGTGAGATCCTCCATCACTTATGATAGTACGAGGTACTCCAAAGCGAGAGAAGATATTCTTCTTTAAGAACGCTACAACACGCTTTCCTTCGTTGTCGGCCAATGCTACAACTTCAACCCATTTTGAAACATAATCCACAGCAACCAAGATGTACTTCATTCCAAACGAATTCATAAATGGTCCCATGAAATCAATACCCCACACATCAAAGAGTTCTACATCAAGAATTTTGGACATGGGCATTTCATGGTGTTTTGAAATACCACCTTTACGTTGGCATTGGTCACACCTTCTCACATAGTCGTATGCGTCTCTGAATATCGAAGGCCAATAATATCCACTTTGCAATACTTTTCTTGCCGTTCGATTGTCTGCATGATGTCCTCCATCTTGCGACGTGTGGCATGCTTCCAATATAGTAGGCACTTCTTCATGGGATATACATCGTCGAATGATACCATCATCGCATCTTCGAAACAAATAAGGCTCATCCCAATAGTAGTGTTGAACGTCATGCATAAACTTCCTCCTTTGGTGGTAATATAAATTGGCGTGTAGCACATTAATCACCACGAAATTTGCAAAGTCGGCATACCATGGTAATTTCTCCATTGTTGTCTCTAATATCTCCTCGTCAGGGAATGCATCATCAATCTGAATTTTGGGTTGCGCCACTTGCTCACTCTCAAGTCTAGATAGGTGATCAGCCACTTGGTTCTCGCAACCTCTTCTATCTTTGACTTCGAAATCAAACTCTTACAGCCGCAACACCCATCGAATCAACCTTGGTTTTGCATCCTTCGTCGTCATTAGATACCTAAGAGCTGCATGGTCTGTATGAACGATCACCTTAGTACCCAATAGATAGGCGCGAAACTTCTCAAACGCATACACAACCGCTAGGATCTCTTGTTCAGTAACAGTGTAGTTCGTTTGGGCTTCATTTAGGACCTTACTTGCATAGTACATAGGATGAAATAGTTTCTCATTTCTCTGTCCAAGAACAGCACCAACGGCTACACCACTAGCATCACACATGACTTCAAACGGGAGCGTCCAATCTGGTGCTACCATGATAGGGGCTTCAATGAGTTTTCCTTTAAGGCATTCGAATGCCTTTAAGCAATCGTCATTAAAGTCAAACTTCGCATCTTTCTCCAATAGTTTGCACAATGGACTAGAAATTTTGGAGAAGTCTTTGATGAATCTACGATAGAACCCAGCATGGCCAAGAAAACTACGAACTCCCTTCACCGAAATTGGAGGCGGTAGCTTCTCGATTACCTCTATTTTTGCGCGATCAACCTCTATTCCTCTTTCGGAGATCTTGTGCCCAAGAACGATTCCTTCTTTTACCATGAAGTGGCACTTCTCCCAATTCAACACAAGGTTAAACTCTACACATCTTTGCAATGCCATCCTCAAGTTTGCCAAGCACGCTTCAAAGGACTCACCAACAACTGAAAAGTCGTCCATAAATACCTCCAAAGTTTCTTCAACCATATCAGAGAAAATAGACATCATACAACGTTGAAAGGTGGCTGGGGCATCACATAGGCCAAATGGCATGCGTTTGAAGGCAAACGTACCATATGGGCATGTAAACGTTGTCTTCTCTTGGTCTTCGGGAGCAATACAAATCTGATTATAACCTTAATAACCATCCAAAAAGCAAAACCATCCTTTCCCCGCTAATCGATCTAGAATTTGGTCCATAAATGGCATGGGGAAGTGATCCTTGAGCGTCCAAGAATTCAGCTTGCAGTAGTCCATGCATACTCTCCATCCAGTAACGGGCCAGAGTGGAATAAGCTCATTCTTTGCATTCGCGACCACCGTCATACCTCCTTTCTTGGGAACATATTGCACAGGACTTACCCATGTACTATCAGAGATAGGATATACAACTCTTGCGTCTAACCACTTGATAATCTCCTTCTTCACCACTTCTTGCATTGGTGGGTTTAATCGCCTTTGATTTTCAATGGTGGGTGTGCACTTTTCTTGAAGCTGAATTTTATGTATGCAAATCCCAGGTGGAATACCAATAATATCCGCAATGGTCCATCCAATAGCTCTTATATACTTGCGTAAGATTGCAATAAGAGCTGCAACTTGTTGCTCACCCAAATCGGCTGCCACTATGACTGGAAGAGTGTTTCCGCTTCCTAAGAATGCGTACCTCAAATGGCTTGGCAGCTCCTTCAATTCTAATGTGGGTGGTTCTTCAATAGATGGCTTAGCTGGTGGTGTGGGTCAATTTTTGAGATCAAGATCCAGCTTCTTGGGAGTATAGCGATGTGTCCCTAATCCCGATAGAGCACAAATATCATCTTCAGAAATTTCAGCATCATCATTCTCTCCTTTCATGAGCAAAACCTCCAAAGGATCATCAAGAATTTGCTCTTCTGCAAGTAACTCTTTCTCATCATCAAAGACAACATCAGCCACAGAAAATACACTCAGATCTTTGGGTTGCTTCATTGATTTGCAAACATCAAAGCGAACCACTTCGTCATTTATTCGGAATGAAAGCTCATTAGCTCTCAAATCTATGAGCACACTTCCCGTAGCAAGGAAAGGGCATCCCAAGATTATGGGAACCTCTGAATCTGCTTCACAATCCAATATGACAAAGTCTGCTGGAAAGATAAATGAAGAAACCTTTACCAAGACATCGCATAGAATACCAACCGATCGTTTTACCGATCTATCCGCCATAACAAGCCTCCTATTAGTTGGTGTAGGATCTCCTAACCCCAACTTCTTGTAGATAGATAATGGCATCAAGTTAATGCTGGATCCTAAGTCACACAATGCTTTGGCAAAGTTCAAAGATCCGACTGTGCAAGGAATAGTGAAAGCTCCGGGGTCGGCCTTCTTCTGAACTATCGATCGGGTAGCAATTGCACTACAATGATGCACATCATCCTTCAGCTCATAACTTGCTGCCCTCTTTTTAGTCAAAAGATCTTTCATAAACTTCGTATACCCAGGCATTTGTTCAAGTGCCTCTACCAATGGAACATTAATGGTCAGTTTCTTCAACATAGTCATAAATTTGCTGAACTTAGTGTTATCGGCCACCTTCTTCAATCTTTGGGGAAAAGGTGGTGGTGGGTATGGAAGTGTTCTCTCCATGGCTTTCTTCTCCTCTTGCTTCCGTTTTTCCACTTTTTCAGGCTGCACGTCACTAGGTGAAACGTTCCTGACGTTGGGAGTAGTTGTTGCGGCTTCTTCTCCTTTTGTAACGTCACTAGGTGTAATGTCCATGTCCGCAACTTCGTCAACCACTTGCTTGCCTTTTGCTGAAGTTTCCAGCACCTTACCACTTCTGGTAGTGATGGCCATGCATGACCCATCATTCTTTGGGTTTTGTACAGTATCGCTTGGTAAGGTGCCAGCCTTTCTTTGATTGAATGCTGCTGAAAGTTGGCTCAATTGCTGCTCTATTTGCTTGATAGAAGTGGAATGAGAATCAACTAGTTGCTTCATGAAGGACAAATCATTAATCACCTCCGTAACTCCCGCGCTCGTTTCTTCCACTCCTTTCAATAACTTAGCCATCATGTCTTCCATACTTCCAGAATTAGATGTGGTGGTATCACGTCTACCAGCGGGAACGTACAAACCACTCTTTTCATTGTTTTTATTCCAACAACCTTGGTCTTTGCTTCCAGATTTATCATAATAGTTTCGACCTTGGTTTCCTTGGGCATTCCCACGAAAACCCCCCTGATTTTTCAAGTAGTTGGCCTCATCTTCCAAATCAGATTCGTCTCTTCCTTTTGACACAATAGCTTTCACTTTTTCGGTCTTCCCTGATAATAAATGCTTTGTAAGAAGATCCATTTGTGGTTTCAAATGCGCCATATCTTGATCACGTTCTTCTCATCTTCTTCTTTGGTCTGCAGTCATGCCAATAGATAAAGTGGGGTTTGCTACCTCAGAATCCCTGGTATGCCAAGCTCTACTTTATTTCGTCATACGATCTAGCATATTGCTTGCTTGACCAAAGGTGAGGTCCATGAAAGATCCTCCAGCTGAATTATCCACCACTGGTTTAGTTATTGAATTCAAGGCTCTATACAAGATCTCGATTAGGTGAACATTGGTCATGTGATGGTTTGGGCACCTCGCTAGCTTTGTCTTGAACCTCTCCCATGTTTCATGAAGAGCTTCAGTGGGAAGCTGACGAAAGTTGCTGATTTCATCTCTCAATTGCGCCCTCTTGGATGGCGGAAAGAATCTTTCTAGGAAAGCGTCTCTCAATTGCCTCTAATTTGTAATAGAATCAGGAGTCAGCCCATTCAACCATAGTGTTGCCTCCCCAGACAGAGACAATGGAAATAGACGTAATCGAATTGCATTCTGATCAACACCAGGATTGTCAAAGGACTTGCATGTAGAAATAAAGTTGATGAGATACATATTCGGATCATCACCTGCTAGTCCACCAAATGATCCCTTGAGTTACAATAACTGAATCATGGTGCTTATGATGTTGAACTTGGCTCTGGGTGCTAATGGTGGTGGAATTATAGCTCCAGTGGCTCCGGCACCATCAAGATCATCATCATCATCGTCGAAAGCTGGCTTCAAAGGTTGGTGATCATATCTATACCGAGCTTGTCGACCTCTTCTGTTGGCAGGTGTTGCAGTTTCAGCGACATGCCTTGGGTTTATCAACTCGTCGTCACCTAAATCCTCATCGTTAGGGTGTGTTGCTCGCCCAGGATTATCAATATTTTGTTGTTGGACTTGAGCACTGGCAAGAGCATCTAATCTCGCCTGCTCGTGTTGAGCAGCCATCCTGTCGATTTCAGCTTGTTCTTCCATTCTTCTAATTCGTTGCGGTTCCGGATTGATTGGTAATAACGGTAGACCAGAACTTCTAGTATGGGGCATGCACTAAAGTAAAAACCTGCAAGAAACAAAAACAAAAACTAAAAGTAAAAGTACGAGAATCTTTGACCAAAGGGTCTAGTAATTATCACGAACTTGATTGACACTCGTATTCCCTGGCAACGGCGCCAATTTTTTATAACGCTCAATCTATAGCTCTCGTTTGAGTGTAAAGCGGTCGTTAGCAAATATAGAACCCAACCTGGGTTGGGTATCGATCCCACAGGGAATAGCTTGGCCAACAAGTAAGTAAAATTACTAAACTTTTGGTGCAAGTCTCGTAAGAAGGGGGGATTCATGTCGTGCAAGTAATGTAAACAAAAGCTGAAAATAATAAAGTAAAGAGAGAGAGAGATTGTTACGTGAGTTGTAAACAATGAGAATTGAAGCGTTGGGGTTATGTCCACCTTCTGAGGTATACGTCTCTATTGGCTATGAGTGTGTAGAATTCTGACATGCAATTGCTTATAGAGAATTATAGTTGATGGTAAATCCAAGCGTCTCTCGACCTAAACAAGGACTATTTCACTTTAACCCTCTCGAGTACGAATTCTCCAAGAGGTTAGTCCAGTTACGACACTAGCTATTTAATAGGAATGGGTGTCCTACTACCTTGACACTATCTCTTTTCCAGACAAATAACCTTTCTCTCGAACAAGTTAAATGTTAGACTGGCGTATTCTTGCGTTTGCAACCGCAAAGAATGTAGATTAAGATGAAGAGAATAATGATATAAGCAATATACGTGTCATGAACTCACAAACTCACAGCAATAGATAGTATCTCATTCAGCTTCCATAACCCCTACAAAGAGGTTTAGTTACCGATGAATGCGAAGGAGATCACGATTGACATTGTTATTATACCACAAGATTGATCAATTTCGTGTAGCACAAGTGATAGGCGTGAGGCGTGTTTCCTTAGCTTGGTAACGATTCTCTTGTTGTGGAATTTAAGAATAGAAGAGTAGAAGAAAATAAGATTAATGGAAAGATTAGAAGAGTTGTTGAATGTTGAATTGTTAAGTGAAGAATGAATAAAAAAATCTCTAGCATGATAGGGTATTTATAATACCCATATCCTACTCCTACTAAGCTAATGAAATAAATAACCAAATCCTAATAGGCTAATGGAATACTTAACCCAAATGTACTAGGTTAAGGTAACATTATCATAATCCAAATAAACTAATGAAATACATAACCTAATTGTATTAGGTTAATGTATCATTGTCAAAATACAACTTTGTGTCTGTAAGTCCCCAAAGTCTTCAGAAATGCTGTTTTAGCCCGGGACAGATTTTCCATGCAGCAAATTTGGTCCAGGACCCCAAAGTCTTCAGAAGTGTTGTTTTAGCCCGGGATAGATTTTGCATGCAGCAGTTTTGGTCCTTAGGCGTGTAAACTCCCTTTCCTTCCTTCGTGAGCTTTCTTTTGCGTCAAGTAAGCCATAAAATGCTGTATTTTGCATCATTTATACCTGAAACTTTACTAATCATGTTCGTTAGCTCATTTATAGGAAAAAGGACTAAAAGTGCATGAAATATATAATTTGTTCACAAAACTAGGCAAAAATATGGGGAAAATATATTGATATAGGTGTGTAAATTCGCCTTTCATCACCTTCTGTCAATTCCTTTAAGTTTCAGCCTTGCGACCACACACCCCCCGGAGCCCAAAAACTTTGATTTCTCATAAGGTGCCGGCGGAGTCCTAAAAGCAACATCTTTACAAAGACACCACCATGGCAGGCCATTCGCAGTTTCACAGTCTGAATTTGTTCATACTTACACATACATTGCTTAATCTTTAAGAAAAGCATATGACTACTGGCAGGATAAACCAGGTAGCATTCCTCATCGATGCCGGCGTCGCATGAGCCCGGCCTGCCCGCGAGGGCGCAGATGGATTCAAGACGAGCGCGACCGTCGTTTGCCGTACGGGGCAGATAAGAGACGATGAAGGCCTCATGCCCACTGCGTCTACCACATCCGAGAATCTGGGCCGCCGCTCGCGGACCAAGACATCGCACGACGAAGCGAGGAAGGCATGGGACGCGAGGGCGGCCTTTCGATTCGCCCTGCGCACGAAATACGAGGGGCGAAAGGCGATCGATAAAACTTGATAATGCATGCAGCACAGGAAACCGACTTAGAGCAAGCCTATATTGCGCTTTCCCCATGACTGAGATGGCAGACGGGTCAGGACGTCGCTGCTCAAGCAAGGATGCAACCTAACAGCACGTGACGAACACAACTCACGCGCCGTGCATCCAAATGCTCCGTCGATGCACACCCAGCACCGGCCCCAACGCCCAGCAATAGATGCCGTGCGCTGCTGCCCATGCGGATGTTGCAAGGCTGAAGCAAGTCACGCTTGACACGATAGCCCGCCCTTGGGGGGAGCAGAGGGGATGAAGGCACGCCGAGGCTCATGCACGGGCGCCGCCCACGCCGGCCACCGGGGCTCGTCGCGTATTAGGCTCGGCCGCATGCGTGCAGCGCCTGGAGCTTGCCCCGAGATCAGCATCCAGTACTCGCCGCTCGCACGAAGGCACCGCCTCGTCCAAAGTCTAGCGCCAGCAGCCCCGTCGTGGATGATGGCACCGATAACATACACTAGCGTACAATGAAGCGCGACCGACGTTGCTACACGGGCACGGACGGCTCGCACGGACTAGCCATGTATGCTGCCATGCGCCCACGCTGCATGTCGACATGGCCACTGAGCGCCTATGCCAACTACCGACAGTCGCCTTGAAGTGCCTTTAACACCTATACCCCCCCTATATATGCTTAAAAAAAAAACCAAAGTGACAGGAGTAGACATGATTTTGCCAAAGAATCATACCAGACATATGCGGAACCGAACTGCACGTTTTGACGTGAGACGGAGCCTGTGCACTCAAAAAAAGGTCTTGTAATTTGTAAGTTATAATTTTCGTTGAAAAAATATTTTTTTTTACAAATATCATTTATTAAAATTGAAAAAATATGTAAAAATAATCAAAAATAGAAAAAATATTTATAAAAATATGAAAAATTTAGGAAAATATTCTTAGCGCATGAACTAACCTTAAACCAACAATCGAGTGCATATTTGTACGCATAACGTAACGATATAAAATATTTAAATTTAAGGAAATTAAATAAAAATTTTAGAAAAATATAAAAATAAGTAACAACCCCAAAATATGCATATTAGAATGAAGTAGCCTTAAACCAACAATTGAGTGCGTATTTGTACGAATGACGTAACGATATAAAATATTTAAATTTAAGGATATTAAATAAAAATTTGAAAAAAAACCGACGGGACATTACGAAAACCGCCACGACATATGAGGTAGAATTGACATATATTTAAAATACAAAATTAGAGCGGATATGTAGAGAAATGAGTGTGCAACGGTGACGAGGATCAAGGAACGTCAGGAAAATATTAGGATAATCGAACGTAGGTTTA
>CM061561.1:278616888-278624388 GCA_030864225.1 Capsicum baccatum var. pendulum | reverse complement strand
CTGCACGTCGACATGGCCACTGAGCACCTATGCCAACTACCGACAGTCGCCTTAAAGTGCCTTCAACACCTCTACCCCCCTTATATATGCTTAAAAAAACCCAAGTGACAGGAGTAGACATGATTCTGCAAGAGAATCATACCTGACATATGCGGAATCAAACTGCACGTTTTGATGTGAGACGGAGCCTGTGCACTCAAAAAAGGTCACGTAATTTGTAAATGATAATTTTTGTTGAAAAACTATTTTTTTTTACAAATATCATTTATTAAAATTGAAAACATATGAAAAAATAATCAAAAATAGAAAAAATATTTATAAAAATATGAAAAAATTAGAAAAATATTCTTAGCACATAAACTAACCTTAAACCAACAATCGAGTGCATATTTGTACGCATAACATAATGATATAAAATATTTAAATTTAAGGAAATTAAATAAAAATTTTAGAAAAATATAAAAATAAGTAACAACCCCACAATATGCATATTAGAATGAAGTAGCCTTAAACCAACAATTGAGTGCGTATTTGTACGAATGACGTAATGATATAAAATATTTAAATTTAAGGATATTAAATAAAAATTTGAAAAAAAGGCGACGGGACATTACGAAAATCGCCATGACATATGAGGTGGAATTGACATATATTTAAAATACAAAATTAGAGCGGATATCTAGAGAAATGAGTGTGCAACAGTGACGAGGATCGAGGAACGTCAGGAAAATATTAGGATGATCGAACGTAGGTTTACACTTTTTTGATTTTGCCACGGTGTGTTGTGCCTTGGTGCCATGGTGCCTTGGTGCCTTGGTGCCATGGTGCCTTGGTGCCATGGTGCCATGGTGCCATGGTGCCACGGTGCCACGGCGCCACGGTGCTTGGGAGCCATGGTGCCACGATGCCTTGGTGCCACGGCGCCACGACGCCTTAGTGGCATGGCGCCATGCTGCCTTGGTGTCATGGCGCCATGTTGCCACGGTGCCTCGGTGCCACGGTGCCATGGTGCCATGGTGCCTTGGTGACATAGCGCCATTGTTCCACGGTGCCTTGGTGCCATGGTGCTATGCTGCCACGGGGCCACGGGGCCTTGGTGCCATGGTGCCACGGTGCCTTGGTGCCACGTGGCATGGTTCCATGGTGCCTTAGTGCCCTGGTGCCGCGGTGCCGCGGTGCCACGGTGCCATGGTGCCATGGTGTCACGGTGCCTTGGTTCCGTGATGTGTTGGTGCCATGGTGCCGCGGTGCCATGGTGCCACGGTGCCATGGTGCCTGTGTGCCATGGTACCACGCCACCTTGGTGCCACGGTGCCTTCGTGCCAAGGTGCCAGGCCGCCTTGGTGCCACGGTGCCATGGTGCCTTGGTACCATGGTGCCTTGGTGCCCTGGTGCCATGGTTGCACGCCGCCTTGGTGCCATGGTGCCATGGCGCCACGGTGCCTTGGTGCCTTGCTGTCAAGGTGCCCTGGTGCCCTGGTGCCTTGGTGCCATGGTGCCACGCCGCCTTGGTGCCATGGTGCCACGCCGCCTTGGTGCTACGGTGGCATGGCGCCACGGTGCCTTGGTGCCATGGTGCCCTGGTGCCATGGAGACACGGTGCCAAGCTGCCCTGGTGCCTTGGTGCCATGGTGCAGGGATTCAAGGCGAGCGCGACCGTCATTTGCAAGGAGCGTCGTACGGGGCAGATAGGAGTCGATGAAGGCCCCATGCCCACCGCGTCTACAGCATCTGAGTATCCTGACCGCCGCTCACAGACCACGACATCGCACGATGAAGCGAGGGAGGCGTGGGACGCAAGGGAGGCCTATCGATTCGCCCCGCGCACGAAATGCGAGGGGCGAAAGGCGATCGATAAAACTTGATAATGCATGCAGCACAGGAAACCGACTTTGAGCAAACCTACATTGCGCTTGCCCCGCGACTGAGATGGATGGTAGTTCAGGACGTCGCTGCTCGAGCAGGGATCCAACCTAACCGCACGTGCCGAACACAACTCACGCGCCTTGCGTCCAAATGCTCAGTCGATGCACGCCCAACACCGACCCCAACGCCCAGCAATAGATCTGGTGTGCTGCTGCCAATGTGGATGTTGCAAGGCTGAAGCAAGTCCTGCTTGACATGATAGCCCGCCCTTGGGGGGAGCAAAGGAGATGAAGGCACGCCGAGGCTCATGCACGGGCGCCGCCCACGCCGGCCGCCGGCGCTCGCCGCGGATTGGGCTCGGCCGCATGCGTGCAGCGCCTAGAGCTTGCCCCGAGAGCACCATCCAGTACTCGCCGCTCGCACGAAGGCACCGCCTCGTCCGAAGTCTAGCGCCAGCAGCCCCGTCGGAGACGACGCCAGCGATAACCGACACGAGTGTACAATGAAGCGCGGCCGATGTTGTTACACAGGCACGGACGCCTCGCACGGACTAGCCATGCATGCTGCCATGCGCCCACGCTGCACGCCGACATGTCCACTGAGCGCCTATGCCAACTACCGACAGTCGCCTTGAAGTGCCTTCAACACCTCTACCCGCCTTATATATGCTTAAAAAAAAACCCAAGTGACAGGAGTAGACATGATTTTGCCAGAGAATCATACCAGACATATGCGGACCCGAATTGCACGTTTTGATGTGAGACGGAGCCTGTGCACTCACAAAAAGGTCGCGTAATTTGTAAATGATAATTTTCATTGAGAAAATTTTTTTTTTTACAAATATCATTTATTAAAATCTAAAAAATATGTAAAAATAAGGAAAATATTCTTAGTGCATGAACTAACCTTAAACCAACAATCGAGTGCATATTTGTACGATAACATAATGATATAAAATATTTAAATTTAAGGATATTAAATAAAAATTTAAAAAAATATAAAAATAAGTAACAACCCCAAAATATGCATGTTAGAATGAAGTAGACTTAAACCAACAATTGAGTGCGTATTTGTACGAATGACGTAACAATATAAAATATTTAAATTTAAGGATTTTAAATAAAAATTTGAAAAAAAGGCGACGGGACATTACGAAAACCGCCACGACATATGAGGTAACGTTGAAATATATTTAAAATACAAAATTAGAGCGGATATGTAGAGAAATGAGTGTGCAACGGTGACGAGGATGGAGGAACATCAGGAAAATATTAGGATGATGTCATTGTTTTTCGCAAAAGGCCACTCGATATCGTATGCTTAACTGTTTGGAATGGAGCGCACGTGTCGCTTGAAAAACAAGAGGCTAACTCGGGTGAGGTGAGCTCGCAACACTTGGTGGGATTTTTCAAGGACGGATGCACAAACCTCCTTTGGAGACGGGCGGCAAGATGGCTGGATTGGATGGGGAGGGACGAACCAGAGCGACAAAGGGCTGAATCTCAGTGGATCGTGGCAGCAAGGCCGCTCTGCCACTTACAATACCCCGTCGCGTATTTAAGTCGTCTGCAAAGGATTCTGCCCGCCGCTCGATGGATATTGTACTTCAATTGTACTTTAAGGCGGCCACCGCGACCCTTCCGCCGCGGCGGCTTATCCAACGACACGTGCCCTTGGGGGCCGAGGCCCCTACTGCGGGTCGGGAAGCGGACGACGGGCACATGCGTTACTTGTAGACCGGATTCTGACTTAGACGCGTTCAGTCATAATCCAGCACACGGTAGCTTTGCGCCACTTGCTTTTCAACCTAGCGCGCTGACCAATTGTGTGAATCAACGGTTCCTCTCGTACTAGGTTGAATTACTATTGCGACACTATCATCGGTAGGTTAAAACTAACCTGTCTCACGACTGTCTAAACCCAGCTCACGTTCCCTATTGGTGGGTGAACAATCCAATACTTGGTGAATTCTGCTTCACAATGATAGGAAGAGCCGACATCGAAGGATCAAAAAGCTACGTCGCTATGAACGCTTGGCTGCCGCAAGCTAGTTATCCCTGTGGTATCTTTTCCGACACCTCTACCTTCGAATTCCGAAGTTCTAAAGGATCATTAGGCCATGCTTTCACGGTTCGTATTCGTACTGGAAGTCAGAATCAAAAGAGCTTTTACCATTCTGTTCCACATGAGATTTCTATTCTCGTTGAGCTCATCTTAGGACACCTGCGTTATCTTTTAACAGATGTGCCGCCCCAGCCAAACACCCCACCTTACAATGTCTTCCGCCTGGATCGGCGCGCAGAGCGAGCCTTGGGTCCAAAAAGAGGGGCAGTGCCCCGCTTCCGATTCACGGAATAAGTAAAATAACGTTAAAAGTAGTGGTATTTAACTTTCGCCTTTCGGCTCCAACTTATACTACACATCTCAAGTCATTTTACAAAGTCGAAATAGAGTCAAGCCTAACAGGGTCTTCTTTCCCCGCTGATTCTGCCAAGCCCGTTCCTTGGCTATGGTTTCGCTGGATAGTAGACAGGGACAGTGGGAATCTCGTTAATCCATTCATGCACGTCACTAATTAGATGACGAGGCATTTGGCTACCTTAAGAGAGTCATAGTTACTCCCGCCGTTTACCCAAGCTTGGTTGAATTTCTTTAGTTTGACATTCAGAGCACTGGGCAGAAATCACATTGCGTGAACATCCGTTGGGACCATCGCAATGCTTTGTTTTAATTAAACAGTCGGATTCCCCTTGTACGTACAAGTTCTGAGTTGGCTGTTCAACGCGCGGGGAGCATCTCGAGCAGTCCACTGATAGCCTACGTGTTTGGTACTGGGACCCCCGTGCCCAGCCCTCAGAGTCAATCCTTTTCCCAAAGTGACAGATCCATTTTGCCGACTTCCCTTGCCTACATTGTTCCATCGACCAGAGGCTGTTCACTTTGGAGACCTGATGCGGTTATGAGTACGACCGGGCGTGGACGGCATTGCTTCACGGGCACGGACGGCTCGCACGGACTAGCCATGCATGCTGTCATGCGCCCACGCTGCACGCCGACATGGCCACTGAGTGCCTATGCCAACTACCAATAGTCGCCTTGAAGTGCCTTCAACACCATTACTCACGCGTCGTGCGTCCAAATGCTCCGTCGATGCATGCCCAGCACCGACCCCAATGCCCAACAATAGATGTCGTGCGCTGCTGCCCATGTGGACGTTGCAACGATGAAGCAAGTCCCGCTTGACACGATAGCCCGCCCTTGGGGGGAGCAGAGGAGATAAAGGCATGCCGAGGCTCATGCATGGGCACCGCCCACGCCGGCCGCCGGCGCTCGCCGCGGATTGGGCTCGGCCGCATGCGTGCAGCGCCTGGAGCTTGACCCGAGAGCAGCATCCAGTACTCGCCGCTCGCACGAAGGCACCGCCTCATCCGAAGTCTAGCGCCAGCAGCCCCGTCGTGGACGACGCCACCGATAACCGACACTAGCGTACAATGAAGCGCGGCCGACGTTGCTACACGGGCACGGACGGCTTGCACGAACTAGCCATGCAACCTGCCATGCGCCCACGCTGCACGTCGACATGGCCACTGAGTGCCTATGCCAACTACCGACAGTCGCCTTGAAGTGCCTTCAACACCTCTACCCCCCTTATATATGCTTAAAAAAATAACAAGTGACCGGAGTAGACATGATTTTGCCAGAGAATCATACCAGACATATGCGGAACCGAACTGTACGTTTTAATGTGAGACGGAGCCTATGCACTTAAAAAAAGGTCGCGTAATTTGTAAATGATAATTTTCGTTTAAAAAATATTTTTTTTTTACAAATATCATTTTTTAAAATTGAAAAAATATGTAAAAATAATCAAAAATAGAAAAAATATTTATAAAAATATGAAAAAATTAGGAAAATATTCTTAGCGCAAGAACTAACCTTAAACCAACAATCGAGTGCATATTTCTACGCATAACGTAACGATATAAAATATTTAAATTTAAGGAAATTAAATAAAAATTTTAGAAAAATATAAAAATAAGTAACAACCCCAAAATATGCATATTTGAATGAAGTAGCCTTAAACCAACAATTGAGTGCGTATTTGTACGAATGACGTAACGATATAAAATATTTAAATTTAAGGATATTAAATAAAAATTTGAAAAAAAGGCGATGGGACATTACGAAAACTGCCACGACATATGAGGTAGAATTGACATATATTTAAAATACAAAATTAGAGCGGATATGTAGAGGAATGAGTGTGCAACGGTGACGAGGAACGAGGAACGTCAGGAAAATATTAGGATGATCGAACGTAGGTTTACGCTCTTTTGATTTTGCCTCGGTGCGTTGTGAATTGGTGCCATGGTGCCTTGGTGCCATGGTGCCATGGTGCCTTGGTGCCACGGTGCCATGGCACCACGGTGCCTGGGTGCCATGGTTCCACGATGCCTTGGTGCCACGGCGCCACGGCGCCTTGGTGGCATGGCGCCATGCTGCCTTTGTGTCATGGCGCCATGCTGCCACGGTACCTCGGTGCCATGGTGCCATGGTGCCACGGTGCCTTGGTGCCACAACGCCATTGTGCCGCGGTGCATTGGTGCCATGGTGCTCTGCTGCCACGGGGCCATGGTGCCTTGGTGCCATGGTGCCACAGTGCCTTGGTGCCACGGTGCCATGGTTCCATAGTGCCTTAGTGCCCTGGTGCTGCGGTGCCACGGTGCCACGGTGCCCTGGTGCCATGGTGTCACGGTGCCTTGGGACCGCGATGCGTTGGTGCCATGGTGTCGCGGTGCCATGGTGCCTGGGTGCCATGGTGCCACCGTGCCATGGTGCCTGTGTGCCATGGTGCCACGTCACCTTGGTGCCACGGTGCCTTGGTGCCAAGGTGCCAGGCAGCCTTGTTGCCACGGTGCCGTGGTGCCATGGTGCCTTGGTGCCCTGGTGCCATGGTTGCACGCCGAAATGGTGCCACAGTGCCTTGGTGCCATGGTGCCACGCCGTCTTGGTGCCACGGTGCCATGGCGCAACGGTGCCTTGGTGTCTTGCTGTCATGGTGCCCTAGTGCCCTGGTGCCTTGGTGCCCTGGTGCAATGGTGCCACGCTGCCTTGGGGCCATGGTGCCACGCCGCCTTGGTGCTACGGTGGCATGGCGCCATGGTGCCTTGGTACCATGGTGCCCTGGTGCCATGGCGCCACGGTGCCATGCTGCCCTGGTGCCTTGGTGCCATGGTGCAGGGATTCAAGGCGGGCGCGACCGTCATTTGCAAGGAGCGTCGTACAGGGCAGATAGGAGTCGATGAAGGCCCCATGTCCACTGTGTCTACCGCATCCGAGTATCCCAACAGCCGCTCACGGACCAAGACATCGCACGACGAAGCGAGGGAGGCGTGGGACGCAAGGGCGGCCTATAGATTCACCCCGCGCACAAAATGCGAGGGGCGAAAGGCGATCGATAAAACTTGATAATGCATGCAGTATAGGAAACTGACTTCGAGCAAGCCTACATTGCACTTGACCCGCGACGGAGATGGCAGGCAGGTCAGTACGTCGCTGCTCGAGCAGGGATACAACCTAACCGCACGTGCCGAACACAACTCACGCGCCGTGCATCCAAATGCTCCGTCGATG
>CM061561.1:278601888-278604388 GCA_030864225.1 Capsicum baccatum var. pendulum | reverse complement strand
AAGACACCACCATGGCAGGACATTCGCAGTTTCACAGTCTGAATTTGTTCATACTTACACATGCATGGCTTAATCTTTGAGACAAGCATATGACTACTGGCAGGTAGCATTCCTCATCGACGCCGGCGTC
The DNA here is from genome assembly GCA_030864225.1 of Capsicum baccatum var. pendulum. Taxonomy (NCBI): domain Eukaryota; kingdom Viridiplantae; phylum Streptophyta; class Magnoliopsida; order Solanales; family Solanaceae; genus Capsicum; species Capsicum baccatum. The sequence goes on along the minus strand of CM061561.1, from coordinate 278,604,258 downwards.
GCATGAGCCTGGCCTGCCCGCGAGGGCGCAGACGGATTCAAGGCGAGCGAGACCGTCGTTTGCAAGGAGCGTCGTACGGGGCAGATAGGAGACGATGAAGGCCCCATGCCCACTGCGTCTACCACATCCGAGAATCTGGGCTGCCGCTCACGGACCACGACATCGCACGACAAAGCGAGGGAGGCGTGGGACGCGAGTGCGGTCTTTCGATTCGCCCTACGCATGAAATACGAGGGGCGAAAGGCGATCGATAAAACTTGATAATGCATGCAGCACAGGAAACCGACTTGGAGCATGCCTATATTGCACTTGACCCACGACTGAGATGGCAGGCGGGTCAGGACATTGCTGCTCGAGCACGGATGCCACCTAACAGCACGTGCCGAACACAACTCACGCACCGTGCGTCCAAATGCTCCGTCGATGCACGCCCAGCACCGGCCCCAACGCCCAGCAATAGATGCCATGCACTACTTCCCATGCGGACGTTTGAAGGCTGAAGCAAGTCCCGCTTGACACGATAGACCGCCCTTGGGGGGAGCAGAAGAAATGAAGGCACGCCGAGGCTTATGCACGGGCGCCGCCCACGCCGGCCACCAGCGCTCGCCGCGGATTGGGCTCGGCCGTATGCGTGCAGTGCCTGAAGCTTGCCCCGAGAGCAGCATCCAGTACTCGCCGCTCGCACGAAGGCACCGCCTCGTCCGAAGTCTAGCGCCAGCAGCCCCGTCGTGGACGACGCCACCGATAACCGATACTAGCGTACAATGAAGCGTGGTCTGCGTTGCTACACGAGCACAGACGGCTCGCACGGACTAGCTATGCATGCTGCCATGCACCTACGCTGCACGCCGACATGGCCACTGAGCGCCTATGCCAACTACCAACAGTCGCCTTGAAGTGCCTTCAACACCTCTACTCACGTGTCGTGCGTCCAAATGCTCCGTCGATGCATGCCCAGCACTGGCCCCAACGCCCAACAATAGATGTCGTGCGCTGCTGCCCATGCGGACGTTGCAAAGATGAAGCAAGTCCCTCTTGACACGACAGCCCGCCCTTGGGGGGAGCAGAGCAGATAAAGGCACGCCGAGGCTCATGCACGGGCGCCGCCCACGCCGGCCGTCGGTGCTCGCCGCGGATTGGGCTCGACCGCATGCGTGCAGCGCTTGGAGCTTGCCCCGAGAGCAGCATCCAGTACTCGCCACTCGCTCGAAGGCACCGCCTCGTCCGAAGTCTAGCGCCAGCAGCCCCGTCGTGGACGACGCCACCGATAACCGACACTAGCGTACAATGAAGTGCGGCCGACGTTGCTACACAGGCACGGATGGCTCACACGGACTAGCCATGAATGCTGCCATACGCCCACGCTGCACGTCGACATGGCCACAGAGCGCCTATGCCAACTACCAACAGTCGCCTTGAAGTGCCTTCAACACCTCTACCCCCTTATATATGCTTAAAAAAAACCCAAGTGACAGGAGTAGACATGATTTTGCCAGAGAATCATACCAGACATATGCGGAACCGAACTGCATGTTTTGATGTAAGACGGAGCCTGTGCACTAAAAAAAAGGTCGCGTAATTTGTAAATGATAATTTTCGTTGAAAAAATATTTTTTTTTACAAATATCTTTTATTAAAATTGAAAAAATATGTAAAAATAATCAAAAATAGAAAAAATATTTATAAAAATATGAAAAAATTAGGAAAATATTCTTAGCGCATGAACTAACCTTAAACCAACAATCGAGTGCATATTTGTACTCATAACGTAATGATATAAAATATTTAAATTTAAGGAAATTAAATAAAAATTTTAGAAAAATATAAAAATAAATAACAACCCCAAAATATGCATATTAGAATGAAGTAGCCTTAAACCAACAATTGAGTGCGTATTTGTACGAATGACGTAACGATATAAAATATTTAAATTTAAGGATATTAAATAAAAATTTGAAAAAAAGGCGACGGGACATTACGAAAACCACCACGACATATGAGGTAGAATTGACATATATTTAAAATACAAAATTAGAGCGGATATGTATAGAAATGAGTGTGTAACGGTGACGAGGATCGAGGAACGTCAGGAAAATATTAGGATGATCGAACATAGGTTTACGCTCTTTTGATTTTTCCACGGTACGTTGTGCCTTGGTGCCATGGTGCCTTGGTGCCACGGCTCCACGGTGCCTGGGTGCCATGGTGCCATGATGCCTTGTTGCCACGGCGCCACGGCGCCTTGGTGGCATGGCGCCATGCTGCCTTGGTGTCATGGCACCATGCTGCCACGATGCCTCGGTGCCACGGTGCCATGGTGTCACGGTGCATTGGTGCCGTGATGCGTTGGTGACATGGTGCCGCGGTGCC
>CM061561.1:278575955-278580955 GCA_030864225.1 Capsicum baccatum var. pendulum | reverse complement strand
GCGTGGTCGACGTTGCTATATGGGCACGGACGGCTCCCACGAACTAGCCATGCTGCCTTGGTGTCATGGCGCCATGCTGCCATGGTGCCTCGGTGCCACGTTGCCATGGTGCCACGGTGCCTTGGTGCGACGGCGCAATTATGCCATGGTGCCTTGGTGCCATGGTGCTATGCTGCCACGGGGCCACGGGGCCTTGGTGCCATGGTGCCACGGTGCCATGGTGCCATGGTACCATGGTTCCATGGTGCCTTAGTGCCCTGGTACAGCGGTGCCATGGTACCACGGTGCCACGGTGTCAGGGTGCCTTGGTTCCGCCATGCGTTGGTGCCATGGTGCCTAGGTGCCATGGTGCCACGGTGCCATGGTGCCTGTGTGCCATGGTGCCACGCCACCTTGGTGCCACGGTGCCTTGGTGCCAAGGTGTCAGGCCGCCTTGGTGCCAAGGTGCCATGGTGCCTTGGTGCCATGGTGCCTTGGTGCCCTGGTGCCATGGTTGCATACCGACTTGGTGCCACGGTGCCTTGGTGCCATGGTGCCACGCCGCCTTGGTGCCACGGTGCCAGGGCGCCACGGTGCCTTGGTGCCTTGCTTTCATGGTGCCCTGGTGCCATGGTGCCACGCCGCCTTGGTGCTACGGTGGCATGGCACCACGGTGCCTTAGTGCCATGGTGCCCTGGTGCCATGGCGCCACGGTGCAAGGCTGCCCTGGTGCCTTGGTGCCATGGTGCAGGGTTTCAAGGCGAGCGCGACCGTCATTTGCAAGGAGCGTCGTACGGGGCAGATAGGAGTCGATGAAGGCCCCTTGCCCACTACGTCTACCGCATCCGAGTATCCCGACCGCCGCTCACGGATCACGACATCGCATGACGAAGCGAGGGAGGCGTGGGACGCAAGGGCGGCCTATCGATTCGCCCCGCGCACGAAATGCGAGGGGCAAAAGGCGATCGATCAAACTTAATAATGCATGAAGCACAGGAAACCGACTTCGAGCAAGTCTACATTGCGCTTGCCCCGCGCCTGAGATGGCAGGCGGGTCAGGACGTTGCTGCTCGAGCAGGGATCCAACCTAACCGCACGTGCCGAACACAACTCACGCGCCTTGCGTCCAAATGCTCCATCGATGCACGCCCAGTACCGGCCCCAACGCCCAGCAATAGATGTCGTGCGCTGCTTCCAATGTGGATGTTGCAAGGCTGAAGCAAGTCCCGCTTGACACGATAGCCCGCCCTTGAGGGGAGCAGAGAAGATGAAGGCACGCCGAGGCTCATGCACGAGCGCCGCCCACGCCGACCGCCGGCTCTCGCCGCGGATTGGGCTCGGCCGCATGCGTGCAGCGCCTGGAGCTTGCCCCGAGAGCAGCATCCAGTACTCACCGCTCGCACGAAGGCACCGCCTCGTCCGAAGTCTAGCGCCAGCAGCCCCGTCGTGGACGACGCCACCGATAATCGACACTAGCGTACAATGAAGCGCGGCCGACGTTGCTACACGGGCACGGACGGCTGGCACGGACTAGCCATGCATGCTGCCATGCGCCCACGCTACACGTCGACATGGCCACTGAGCTCCTATGCCAACTACCGACAGTCGCCTTGAAGTGCCTTCAACAGGTCTACCCCTCTTATATATGCCTAAAAAAAAACCCAAGTGACAGGAGTAGACATGATTTTGCCAGAGTATCATACCAGACATATGCGGAACCGAACTGCACGTTTTGATGTGAGACGGAGCCTGTGCACTCAAAAAAAGGTCGGGTAATTTGTAAATGATAATTTTCGTTGAAATTTTTTTTTTTTTACAAATGTCATTTATTAAAATTGAAAAAATATTTAAAAATAATCAAAAATAGAAAAAATATTTATAAAAATATTAAAAAATTAGGAAAATATTCTTAGCGCATGAACTAACCTTAAACCAACAATCGCGAGCATATTTGTACGCATAACGTAATGATATAAAATATTTAAATTTAAGGAAATTAAATAAAAATTTTAGAAAACTATAAAAATAAGTAACAACCCCAAAATATGCATATTAGAATGACGTAGCCTTAAACCAACAATTGAGTGCGTATTTGTACGAATGACGTAACAATATAAAATATTTAAATTTAAGGATATTAAATAAAAATTTGAAAAAAGGCGACGGGACATTACGAAAACCGCCACGACATATGAGGTAGAATTGACATATATTTAAAATACAAAATTAGAGCGGATATGTAGAGAAATGAGTGTGCAACGATGACGAGGATCGAGGAACGTCAGGAAAATATTGGGATGATCGAACGTAGGTTTACGCTCTTTTGATTTTGCCACGGTGCGTTGTGCCTTGGTGCCATGATGCCTTGGTGCCATGGTGCCATGGTGCCTTGGTGCCACGGAGCCACGGCGCCACAGTGCCTGGGTGCCATGGTGCCACGATGCCTTGGTGCCACGGCACCACGGCGCCTTGTTGTCATGGCGCCATGCTGCCTTGGTGTCATGGAGCCATGCTGCCTTGGTGTCATGGCGCCATGCTGCCATGGTGCCTCGGTGCCACGTTGCCATGGTGCCACGGTGCCTTGGTGCCACGGCGCCATTATGCCACGGTGCCTTGGTGCCATGGTGCTATGCTGCCACGGGGCTACGGTGCCTTGGTGCCATGGTGCCACGGTGCCATGGTGCCATGGTACCATGGTTCCATGGTGCCTTAGTGCCCTGGTACCGTGGTGCCATGGTACCACGGTGCCACGGTGTCAGGGTGCCTTGGTGCCGACCGCCAGCTCTCGCCGCGGATTGGGCTCGGCCGCATGCGTTCAGCGCCTGGAGCTTGCCCCGAGAGCAGCATCCAGTACTCGCCGCTCGCACGAAGGCACCGCCTCGTCCGAAGTCTAGCGCCAGCAGCCCCGTCGTGGACGACACCACCGATAATCGACACTAGCGTACAATGAAGTGCGGCCGACGTTGCTACACGGGCACGGACGGCTGGCACGGACTAGCCATGCATGCTGCCATGCGCCCACGCTGCACGTCGACATGGCCACTGAGCGCCTATGCCAACTACCGACAGTCGCCTTGAAGTGCCTTCAACACCTCTACCCCCCTTATATATGCTTAAAAAAAAAACCAAGTGACAGGAGTAGACATGATTTTGCCAGAGAATCAAACCAGACATATGCGAAACCGAACTGCACGTTTTGATGTGAGACGGAGCCTGTGCACTCAAAAAAAGGTAGCATAATTTGTAAATGATAATTTTCGTTGAAAAAATATTTTCTTTTTTCAAATATCATTTATTAAAATTGAAAAAATATGTAAAAATAATCAAAAATAGAAAAAATATTTATAAAAATATGAAAAAATTAGGAAAATATTCTTAGCGCATGAACTAACCTTAAACCAACAATTGAGTGCATATTTGTACGTATAACGTAACGATATAAAATATTAAAATTTAAGGAAATTAAATAAAAATTTTAGAAAAATATAAAAATAAGTAACAACCCCAAAATATGCATATTAGAATGAAGTAGCCTTAAACCAACAATTGAGTGCGTATTTGACGAATGACGTAACAATATAAAATATTTAAATTTAAGGATATTAAATAAAAATTTGAAAAAAAGGCGACGGGACATTACGAAAACCTCCACGACATTTGAGGTAGAATTGACATATATTTAAAATACAAAATTAGAGCGGATATGTAGATAAATGAGTGTGCAACGGCGACGAGGATCGAGGAACGTCAGGAAAATATTAGGATGATCGAACGAAGGTTTACGCTCTTTTAATTTTGCCATGGTGCGTTGTGCCTTGGTGCCATGGTGCCTTGGTGCCTTGGTGCCACGGTGCCACGACGCCACGGTGCCTGCGTGCCATGGTGCCACAATGCCTTGGTGCCACAGCGCCTTGGTGGCATGGCGCCATGCTGCCTTGGTGTCATGGCGCCATGCTGCCACGGTGCCTCGGTGCCACGGTGCCATGGTGCCACGGTGCCTTGGTGCCACGGCGCCATTGTTCCACAGTTCCTTGGTGCCATGGTGCTATGCTGCCACGGGGCCACGGTGCCTTGGTGCCATGGTGCCACGATGCCTTGGTGCCACGGTGCCATGGTTCCATTGTGCCTTAGTGCCCTGGTGCCGCGGTGCCATTGTGCCATGGTGCCATGGTGTCACGGTGCCTTGGTGCCGCGATGCGTTGGTGCCATGGTGCCGCGGTGCCATGGTGCCTGAGTGCCATGGTGCCACGGTGCCATGGTGCCTGTGTGCCATGGTGCCACGCCACCTTGGTACCACGGTGCCATGGTGCCAAAGTGCCAGGCCGCCTTGGTGCCACGGTGCCATGGTGCCTTGGTTCCATGGTGCCTTGGTGCCCTGGTGCCATGGTTGCACGCCGACTTGGTGCCACGGTGCTTTGGTGCCATGGTGCCACGCCGCCTTGGTGCCACGGTGCCTTGGTGCCTTGCTGTCATGGTGCCCTGGTGCCCTGGTGCCCTGGTGCCATGCCGCCTTGGAGCCATGGTGCCACGCCGCCTTGGTGCTACGGTGGCATGGCGCCACGGTGTCTTGGTGCCATGGTGCCCTGGTGCCATGGCGCCACGGTGCCAAGCTGCCCTGGTGCCTTGGTGCCATGGTGCAGGGATTCAAGGCGAGTGGGACCGTCATTTGCAAGGAGCGTCGTACGGAGCAGATAGGAGTCGATAAAGGCCCCATGCCCACTGCGTCTACCGCATCCTAGTATCCCGACCGCCTCTCACGGACCACGAAATCACACGACGGAGCGAGGGAGGCGTGGGATGTAAGGGAAGCCTATCGATTCGCCCCGCGCACGAATTGCGAGGGGCGAAAAGCGATCGATAAAACTTGATAATGCATGCAGCACAGGAAACCGACTTCGAGCAAGCCTACATTGTGCTTGCCCAGAGAATAGTATCCAGTACTCGCCGCTCGCATGAAGGCACCGCCTCGTCCTAAGTCTAGCGCCAGCAGCCCCGTCGTGGACGACGCCACCGATAACCGA
>CM061561.1:278555955-278568455 GCA_030864225.1 Capsicum baccatum var. pendulum | reverse complement strand
GCCTTTGTGGCATGACGCTGTGCTGCCTTGGTGTCATGGCGCCATGCTGCCATGGTGCCTCGGTGCCACTGTGCCATGGTGCCACGGTGCCTTGGTGCCACGGCGCCATTGTGCCACGGTGCCTTGGTGCCATGGTGCTATGCTGCCACGGGGCCACGGGACCTTGGTTCCATGGTGCCATGGTGCCTTGGTGCCACGGTGCCATGGTTCCATGGTGCCTTAGTTCCCTGGTGCCGCGGTGCCACGGTGCCACGGTGCCACGGTGCCATGGTGTCACAGTGCCTTAGTGCCGCGATGCGTTGGTGTCATGGTGACGCGGTGCCATGGTGCCTGGGTGCCATGGTGTCACGGTGCCATGGTTCCTGTGTGCCATGGTGCCACGCCACCTTGGTGCCACGGTGCCTTGGTGCCAAGGTGCCTGGCCGCCTTGGTGCCACGGTGCCATGGTGCCTTGGTGCCATGGAGCCTTGGTGCCCTTTGATGATAGGCGAATTTACACGCCTATATCAATATATTTTGCCCATATTTTAGCCTAGTTTTGAGAACTAATTATCTATTTCATGCACTTTTAGTCCTTTTTCCTGTAAATGAGCTAACAAACATGATTAGGAAAGTTTCAGGTATAAATGATGTAAAATACAGCATTTTATGGCTTACTTGACGCAAAAGAAAGCTCACAAACGAAGTAAAAGGGAGCTGGACGCCTAAAGGACCAAATCTGCTGCATGGAAAATCTGTCCCGGGCTAAAACAGCATTTCTGAAGACTTTGGGGACTTACAGACACAAAGCTGGATTTTTACCAAGATACATTAACCTAGTGCAATTAGGTTATGTGTTTTACTATTCTATTTGGATTATGATATTGTAACCTTACCCTAGTACATTTGGGTCAAGGATTTCATTAGTATATTAGGATTTGGTTATTTATTTCATTAGCTTAGTAGGAGTAGGATAGGAGTATTATAAATACCCTATCATGCTAGAGATTTTTATCAATCTTCTAACATTCATTATTCATTCTTCACTTAATTCAACAATTAATTTTCTTCCATCCCTCTCATCTTTCACCACAAACACTTCTAATCTACTCTTCTATTCTTAAATTCCACAACAAGAGAATCGTTACTTGCTAAGGAATCACATAAACCACACGCCTAAACACCTCTTTTACACGCCATCCACCATGCAAAACGTGATTTCCTTCGCATTCATGGGTAACTAAACCTCTTAGTTGGGGTTATGGAAGCCGAATGAGTTACTATCTATAGCTGTGAGTTTGTGAGTTCAAGACACGTATATTGCTTATATCATTATTCTCTTCATCTTAATCCACATTCTTTGCGGTTGCAAACGCAAGAATACGCCAGTCTAACATTTAACTTGTTTGAGAGAAAGGTTATTTGTCTGGAAAAGAGATAGTGTCAAGGTAGTAGGACACCCTTTCCTATTAAAAAGCTAGTGCCGTAACTGGACTAACCTCTTGGAGAATTCGTACCGCTAGACACACTTTAAGCTCGAGAGAGTTAAAGTGAAATAGTCCTTGTTGAGGTCGAGAGACGCTTGGATTTACCATCGACTACAATTCTCTATAAGCAATTGCATGTCAAGACTCTACACACTCATAGCCAATAGAGACGTATACCTCAGAAGGTGGACATAACCCCAACGCCTCAATTCTCATTGTTCACAACCCACATAACAATCTTTCTCTTTTTACTTTGCTATTTTTCAGCTTTTATTTCATTACTTTGGTTACTTATTACAATCCCCCCATTCTTACGAGACTTGCATCAAAAGTCTAATAATTTCGCTTACTTGTTGACCAAGCTATTCCCTGTGGGATCGACACCCAACCCAGGTTGTGTTCTATATTTGCTAACGACCGCTTTACACTCCCACGAGAGCTATAGATTGAGCGTTATCAAAAATTGGCGCCGTTGCCGGGGAATACGAGTGTCAATCAAGTTTGTGATAATTACTAGACCCTTTGGTCAAAGATTCTCATACTTTTACTTTTAGTTGTTGTTTTTGTTTTTTTTTAGGTTTATTTAGTGCATCAATGGAGGCACAACGTGAAATTCAAAGGATGGCTGCTCAAGTGCATCAACAGAATATTGATAATCCAGGCCGGGCAACAAATCCTGATGATGAGGACCTGGGCGATGAGGAGCTACTAAACCCACGGCGTACCGCTGAGATAGCGGCACCCATGCAGAGAAGAGATCGTCAAGCTAGGTATAGGCCTGAACGCCGAGCTGTGCACATACCATTTGATGATGATGATGATGATCTTGATGGAGCCGGTGCCACAGGAGCTATTATTCTTCCGCCATTGGCACCGGGAGCAAAGTTCAATATCACTAGCGCCATGATTCAGCTTTTGCAACTCAAGGGATTATTTGGTGGACTAGCAGGCGATGATCCGAATATGCATCTGATCAACTTTATTTCTACATGCAAGTCATTCGACAATCCTGGAGTTGGACAGAATGCAATTCGATTACGTCTATTTCCATTGTCTCTGTCTGGGGAGGCAACTATGTGGTTGAATGGGCTGACTCCTGATTCTATTACTCATTGGAGGCAATTGAAAGACGCTTTCCTAGAAAGATTCTTTCCACCATCCAAAAAAGCACAATTGAGATGAAATTAGTAACTTTCGTCAGCTTCCCTCTGAAGCTCTTCACGAAACATGGGAGAGGTTCAAGACAAAGCTAGCGAGATGCCCAAACCATCACATGACTAATGTTCACCTCATGGAGATCTTGTATAGAGCCTTGAATTCAGTAACTAAACCAGTGGTGGACAACGCAGCTGGAGGTTCTTTCATGGACCTCACCTTTGGTCAAGCAAGCAATATGCTAGATCGTATGACGAAACAAAGTAGAGCTTGGCATACCAGGGATTCTGAGGTAGCAAGCCCCACTTTATCTATTGGCATGACTGCAGACCAAAGAAGAAGAGAAGAAGAATGTGAGCAAGACATGACGCATATGAAAACACAATTGGATCTTCTAACAAAGCACTTATTATCGGGGAAGACCGAAAAAGTGAAAGCTGTGGCGCTGAAAGGAAGAGACGAATCTGATTCGGAAGAGGAGGCCAACTACTTGAACAATCAGGGGGGTTTCCGTGGGAATGCCCAAGGAAACCAAGGTCGGAACTATTATGATAAATCAGGAGGTAAAGACCAAGGTAGTTGGAAGAAAAATAATGAAAAGAGTGGTTTGTACGTTCCCCCTGGTAAACGTGACACCACCACATCTAATTCTATGGAAAACATGATGGCGAAGTTATTGAAAGGAGTGGAAGAAACAAGCGCAGGAGTTAAGGAGGTGATTGACGATTTGGCCTCCATGAAGCAATTAGTTGATTCTCATTCCACTTCTATCAAGCAAATAGAGCAGCAATTAAGCCAACTTTCAGCAGCATTCAATCAAAGAAAGGCTGGCACCTTACCGAGCGATACAGTCCAAAACCCACGGAATGATGGGTCATGCATGGCCATCACTACCAGGAGTGGGAAGGTGCTGGAAACTTTAGCAAAAGGCAAGCAAGTGGTTGACGTAGCAGCAGACATTGACGCCACACCTTGTGACGTTACAAAGGAAGAAGCCGCAACAACTACTTCCAACGTCAAGGATGTTTCACCTAGTGACGTGCAGCCCGAAAAAAATAAACGGAAGCAAGAGGAGAAGAAAGCCATGGAGAGAACACTTCCATACCCACCACCACCTTTTCCACAAAGATTGAAGAAGGTGGCCGATGACACTAAGTTCAGCAAATTTATGACCATGTTGAAGCAGCTGACTATTAATGTCCCATTGGTAGAGGCACTTGAACAAATGCCTGGGTATGCGAAGTTTATGAAAGATCTTTTGACTAAGAAGAGGGCAGCAAGCTATGAGCTGAAAAATGATGTGCATCATTGTAGTGCAATTGCTACTCGATCAATAGTTCAGAAGAAGGCCGACCCCGGAGCTTTCACGATTCCTTGCACCGTCGGATCTTTGGACTTTGCTAAAGCATTGTGTGACTTAGGAGACAGCATCAATTTGATGCCATTATCAATCTACAAGAAGTTGGGGTTAGGAGATCCTACACCAACTAATATGAGGCTTGTTATGGCGGATAGGTCAGTAAAACGACCGGTTGGTATTCTATGCGATGTCTTGGTAAAGGTATCTTCATTCATATTTCCAGTAGACTTTGTCATCTTGGATTGTGAAGCAGATTCAGAGGTTCCCATAATCTTGGGACGCCCCTTCCTTGCTATGGGAAGTGTGCTCATAGATTTGAGAGCTAATGAGCTTTCATTCCGAATAAATGATGAAGTGGTGCGCTTTGATGTTTGCAAATCAATGAAGCAACCCAAAGATCTGAGTGTATTTTCTGTGGCTGATGTTGTCTTTGATGATGAGAAAGAGTTACTTGCTGAAGAGCGAATTCTTGATGAACCTTTGGAGGCTTTGTTCATGAAAGAAGAGGATGATGATGCTGAAATTTCTGAAGATGATATTTGTGCTCTATCGGGATTAGGAACATATCGTTATACTCCCAAGAAGCTGGATCTTGATCTCAAGAATCGACCCACACCACCAGCTAAGCCATCTATTGAAGAACCACCCACGTTAGAATTGAAGGAGCTGCCAAGCCATTTGAAGTACGCATTCTTAGGAAGCGGAAACACTCTTCCAGTCATAGTGGCAGCCGATTTAGGTGAGCAACAAGTTGCAGCTCTAATTGTAATCTTACGCAAGTATATTAGAGCTATTGGATGGACCATTGCGGATATCATTGGTATACCACCTGGGATTTGCACTCATAAAATTCAGCTCCAAGAAAAGTGCACACCCACCATTGAACATCAAAGACGTCTAAACCCACCAATGCAAGAAGTGGAGAAGAAGGATATTATCAAGTGGTTAGACGCAGGAGTCGTGTATCCTATTTCTGACAGTACATGGGTAAGCCCAGTACAATGTGTCCCCAAGAAAGGAGGTATGACGGTGGTTACGAATGCAAAGAATGAGCTTATTCCACTCAGGCTCGTTACTGGATGGAGAGTATGCATGGACTACCGCAAGCTGAATTCTTGGACTCTCAAGGATCACTTCCCCATGCCATTTATGGACCAAATGCTAGATCGATTAGCGGGGAAAGGATGGTTTTGCTTCTTGGATGGTTATTCAGGTTACAATCAGATTTGTATTGCCCCCTTAGACCAAGAGAAGACAACGTTTACATGCCCATATGGCACTTTTGCCTTCAAACGCATGCCATTCGGGTTGTGTAACGCACCAGCCACCTTTCAACGTTGTATGATGTCTATTTTCTCTGATATGGTAGAAGACACTTTGGAGGTATTTATGGACGACTTCTCAGTTGTTGGTGAGTCCTTTGAAGCATGTTTGGCAAACTTGAGCATGGCATTGCAAAGATGTGTAGAGTTCAACCTTGTGCTGAATTGGGAGAAGTGCCACTTCATGGTAAAAGAAGGAATCGTTCTTGGTCACAAGATTTCCGAAAGGGGAATAGAGGTTGATCGCGCCAAAATAGAGGTAATTGAGAAGCTACCACCTCCAATTTCGGTGAAGGGAGTTCGTAGTTTTCTTGGTCATGCTGGGTTTTATCGTAGATTCATCAAAGACTTCTCCAAAATTTCAAGTCCATTGTGCAAACTATTGGAAAAAGATGCGAAGTTTGACTTTAATGATGATTGCTTAAAGGCATTCGAATGCCTTAAAGAAAAACTCATTGAAGCCCCTATCATGGTAGCACCAGATTGGACGCTCCCGTTCGAATTCATGTGTGATGCTAGTGGTGTAGCCGTTGGTGCTGTTCTTGGACAGAGAAAGGAGAAATTATTTCATCCTATCTACTATGCGAGTAAGGTCCTAAATGAAGCCCAAAGGAACTACACTGTTACTGAACAAGAGCTCTTAGCGGTTGTGTATGCGTTTGAGAAGTTCCGTGCCTATCTATTGGGTACTAAGGTGATCGTTCATACAGACCATACAGCTCTTAGGTATCTAATGACAAAGAAGGATGCAAAACCAAGGCTGATTCGATGGGTATTGCTGCTGCAAGAGTTCGATTTCGAAGTCAAAGATAGAAGAGGTTGCGAGAACCAAGTGGCTGATCACCTATCTAGACTTGAGAATGAGTATGTGGCGCAACCAGAAAATCAGATTGATGATGCATTCCCTGACGAGGAGATACTAGCGACAACAATGGAGAAATTACCATGGTATGCCGATTTTGCAAATTTCGTGGTGAGTAATGTGTTACCTTCCAATTTATTGTACCACCAGAAGAGGAAGTTTATGCATGACGTTCAGCACTACTATTGGGATGAGCCTTATTTGTTTCGAAGATGCGCGGATGGTATCATTCGACGATGTATATCCCATGAAGAAGTGCCTACTATCTTGGAAGCATGCTACACTTCGCAAGTTGGAGGACATCATGCAGGGAATCGAACGGCAAGGAAAGTCTTGCAAAGTGGTTATTATTGGCCTACAATATTCAGAGATGCACACGACTATGTGAGAAGGTGTGACCAATGCCAACGTCAAGGTGCTATTTCAAAACACCATGAAATGCCCATGTCCAAAATTCTGGAGGTAGAACTCTTTGATGTGTGGGGTATTGATTTCATGGGACCATTCGTGAACTCGTTTGGAATGAAGTACATCTTGGTTGTTGTGGATTATGTGTCGAAATGGGTTGAAGCTGTAGCATTGGCCGATAACGACGGAAAGCGTGTTGTAGCATTTTTAAAGAAGAATATCTTCTCTCGCTTTGGAGTACCTCGTACTATCATAAGTGATGGAGGATCCCACTTTTGCAACAAGCTATTCAAATCTGTATTGGCCAAATATGGAGTCAAGCAACACAAGGTAGCTACGCCTTATCATCCTCAAACTAGTGGACAAGTAGAGGTTTCCAATCGTGAGATCAAGCAAATCCTTGCCAAGACGGTCAATGCGAATCGGAAGGATTGGTCTCGAAAGCTAGATGATGCACTATGGGCGTATTGGACTGCATTCAAGACACCCATTGGCATGTCACCTTATCAGCTAGTTTATGGGAAGGCTTGTCATCTACCCATCGAGCTTGAATACAAGGCATTGTGGGCATTGAAGCACTTGAATCTGAATTGGGATGATGTGAAGAACCTGAGGTTGGAGCCGCTGAACGAACTAGATGATTTCCGTCTCCATGCTTATGAAAGATCAGATTTATACAAGGAGCGGATGAAGATGTATCATGATCAGCGGATTGTTCGACGAAACTTCCAAAAAGGTGACATGGTACTACTCTTTAATTCTAGACTCAAGCTCTTCCCAGGTAAGTTAAAATCAAAGTGGTCTGGTCCATTTAAAGTCACCCAAGTCTACTCGTCTGGAGTAGTCAAATTGGAAAATAATGAGGGTGTTATCTTCAAAGTGAATGGCCAACGTGTTAAACCATATATCGGTCCTCTTGCCTCGATAAATGACATGGCCATCACTTATCTCGACGAAGTCTAAGTACTTGAGATTACTACGTCGAGCCACGACAATAAATAAGGCGCTAGATGGGAGGCAACCCATCGTTTTATCGTTTTATCGTTTCGTCGTTTTAGTATTTTTTTTTTGATAAATGAAAATCCAAAAATAAGAGTCGTGCCACGACCAAAACTAAGGCGCTTGGTGGGAGGCAACCCATCGTACTAATCGTGTTCATTTGTTTTGAGCGAATATAGGTGCAAGAAGTATTCAACGAGGAGATTGATCTCACTCGACGATTTGGTCGCATTGTATGGTAAAGTCGGTAAGTTAGGAATGGTGATGCATAAGGCTATGAATTGAGCCTTTCTCACGTCAAAATAGGCTTCGAGGAAGGCTAGGCCTCGAACGATGCACCACCTATTCTATAGCCTAAGGACTCGGAATCTAGTGTGCTATACACTATGCGCCGCCTATTCCTAGGTATGCTTTTGACTATGCGCCGCCTATGCTATGGCATTTGAGATACTGAGACCAAATGCCATAGACTATGCGGCGCATATGTCTAGAAATTCCATATACTATGCGGCGCATATGTCCCATTATGCCATGGACAATGCGCCGCATATGTAAGTGATATGCCGAGGGATATGCGCCGCATATGTGGTGATTTTGTCCCCAAATCCAATTGTAAATGGGTCATAACCCGATCCATACTCCTCCTATATAAAGGGGACTTGTTTTTATGTCACAAACACATTAGAAGCAACCCTAAAGGCGCCGCATATCATCCCAAATCCTCTCAAATTTTTCTTCCTTTGTTCTTCCAATCCACAATAACTTCTCCACAATCTTCAAGCAAGTAAGTGCTCTCTTATTCTTCATCTATTTATCGTAAGTACTACGTTGCTATGCTTATTATAATTTGCTAAATCATGTGAGATTGGTGGTGATGTTCATGTGTTTGGATAATTGTTGCAAAATCGTGTGATTGAATATATACGTATGGAATTCTTGACTTGTTTCCGACTTGACTTTTGTTTCAGTGGCATTGTTATGATACTTGCTGAACATATGTGGCTATGAATATTGCTTGAGAGTGTTGTTTGGATGCTTGCATGATTAACCAACCCGGCCATCGAGATAAGGTTATAGTGACTATAGACGTAGGAGGTAGTGTTTATTGTATGAATAGTAATTCCATGTGGTAACCCCTATGTTGTAGTGTCGCTATATGCACCATGAAAGTCGTCCAAATGGCTGCACATAAGTGATGTAATGCTGATTTTCTTGTCGGAATACAATCCTAAGACGTATGTCGACGAAGTCTGAGTACTCGACCACTTTCACTTCACTGATTTGTGCTAACAAGATTAAGTGTGAGGTGGTACCCCTAGTGCTTGCATGTAGATTGTATAAAGTGAGATTGTGCTGAAACTAACATTATTTCTAGTCTCAGGTACAATGGCACCCAAAGCAAGGCAAGGCAAGGAGAAGGCTACCATGACCAGAAAGGACAAAAAGAGAAGCCGAAAAGACCAAGGAGAATCATCTTCAGCACACCTACCACGTAGAATGTTCGGAATCAAATGGGTTCTTGAGGAAGAATCCAAGGCATGGTACACAAGCAACAAAGAAAAGAAATATGTGCACGTCGACTTAATCAACAAGGAGACCTTAGCAAAGAAGGAGCCGCAAATGTTGGCTAAAATAATGGCTTTAAAGCTGGATTTCATCTTCCGTGACATGGGAGAGTGCAATCTTGACTTGACAAGAGAGTTTTATGCCAACTGGTCGCCAAACACAACAGGCAACGAAGTCAAAATTCGGGGCCAAGTGTTACAGCTTACAGCAGATTGGATCAACTCTTTTCTAGGCCTACCTTCGGTCGACACTGCACCATACAAAGAGCTGTACAGCAGGCCTCCTTACAGAGCAATAAGACACATGCTTTGTGGAAGCAGATCAATGGCAAGATGGGGCAGACATAAGGAAATAGGCCGTCACAACACATTCCCCTATGCTCTACTAAATAGGGAAGCAAGAATCTGGATGCGCATTGTCAACTCATGCCTTATTCCTGGGACGCAATACACCAAGATATCGAGAGATAAAGTTTGTTTGGTTTATGCGTTGATGACGAATGTCCCTATCAACTTTGGGGCAATCATTCGATCTACCATGAGAAAAGCCAGACTCCACCGAAGGTCCCATTTCACATTCGGCAATTTGTTGACAGCAATGTTGCGGAAGGAGGATATAGAAGAGGAACCAGCTGACCACAAACTCCTACATAACCCAAAGAAGGTTGACCTCACCAAGGTCAAAGATGCTGAAACAACGCATGGAGTCAACCTTACTATTGCGGAAAGACATGCTCGTGACGAGAGTTTCTTCCGTCATCTCTATGGCATGACACGATTCACTATGATGAGTGGTGGACGTATTCCAACTGCTGAAGAGCTCCAACAGCTGGACCACGACTACCCAATGAACAGGCATGCCCGGGAGATGTGTGGAGTGGGCATATATTTTGAGGAACCTCTTGATGATGACGTGCCAACTGATGATGATAGACGCTTGCCTGATTCTGATGCTGAGGAGAACTCTGACGATGACTCTTATGATGACTCTGACGAAGGGGGTATGACCCCCGACATTGATGTGGAGTCCGACTAATCAGGTTCTTCGACTGTATTTTCCACTGAGGGCAGTGTCTAGTCTAAGTGTGGGGTGGCAGAATCTGCATGCTATACTTCTTTGTTTGCACCTATGTTTGTATGTTTGCTTGTTTACTTTGTTTTTTTTTAGTCCATTTTTTTTGTTTTTTTTCGTTTGATGTTTTTTTAATTTTTTAGGAGTAAAATTTTTCTAGCTACGCATGAAATTATTTTGATAGGCAGCATGATATTAGAACAAGAGTATGTGCTACAATTGTGACTATTGAGACATTTAGGCTCTAGTTGTGACTCATTATGTGATATTGTGTGATTCAATTCCTTCACTTGTTGGGTCAAGAGTCTATATTACTTCCAATCAAGTCGACCATGTGCCTTGTGTGTGTGAGATAATAGTATATTCTATGTGTGTGGTTGATGCTAGAACTTGCCTGGTATGTATGCAAAGCGAAAATAAGGAGTGTAAGTTTAGGATATGATTGAGGCATTTCTTCGGCAACCTATACATGTTTACCTTTGTTTTACCTACCCATGTACATCATCCTAGTTAAACCCTTTTGAGCCTTTAGCCTATTTCTTTGACAACCTTGTACGTAAGCCTAATCCATTTTTTTCAAGACCATAATTTGATCCAAATTCCTAAGCACTTTAAAGTGAAAAAGTCATGTGACAACATAAGAGGAAATTGGGTGAGTATGATGCTTTAAATTGTAATGGTGCTTGAATGTGTTATGAAAAAGAAAGTGCTATCATAAGAGGTATGTTGTGAAAAGAAAAAGGAAAAGAAAGCTGAAAAGTGAGTTGTGCTTAAAATTGAAAAACAAAATAGGAGAACAAGGGTGGTAGAATAAAAGAGTAAAGAAAGGTTGAATGAAAAAAAGTGTCAATGATACAATGTGATGTATTAAAGAGCTTAGGAACCTAGTCACTATTCTTGGCCAAAATAGTTGATCCTACCCGTTCCTTAGCCTACATTACAACCATCAAAAGACCTACTTGATCCTAATCTTAACATTCCGACATTTAGTAGAGTACTACATTAAAGGCAAGCTTATGGTCATTAGTTGCTACATATGAATTCTTTGTGAGAGTGAGTGCAAGGATACTTTGATACCCATGTTAGAAAAAAATGCTATATTTGTGAGTGATTATGGGTACTATATTGTGAGACACACATGGTTGATGAGTTTTGGATAGTTGTATATGATTCTATGTACCTTAACGTTTGCATGCGAGCTGATCACCATCACGAGTCTATGCTGGAGGTTAAATTGTTTCTACTTATAATCGGAAAGCTACTCTTCGTTGATAATTGTTGTGCTTGTCTTGAAGAATGTTTTGTGTTGTTGCTGTAAAAACCCTAAGTTGATGCTTAGAAGGACATGATATTTTGTTCGAGGACGAACAAAGCTGCAAGTGTGGGGTGTTGATGATAGGCGAATTTACACGCCTATATCAATATATTTTGCCCATATTTTAGCCTAGTTTTGAGAACTAATTATCTATTTCATGCACTTTTAGTCCTTTTTCCTGTAAATGAGCTAACAAACATGATTAGGAAAGTTTCAGGTATAAATGATGTAAAATACAGCATTTTATGGCTTACTTGACGCAAAAGAAAGCTCACAAACAAAGTAAAAGGGAGCTGGACGCCTAAAGGACCAAATCTGCTGCATGGAAAATCTGTCCCGCGTTAAAACAGCATTTCTGAAGACTTTGGGGACTTACAGACACAAAGCTGGATTTTTACCAAGATACATTAGCCTAGTGCAATTAGGTTATGTGTTTTACTATTCTATTTGGATTATGATATTGTAACCTTACCCTAGTACATTTGGGTCAAGGATTTCATTAGTATATTAGGATTTGGTTATTTATTTCATTAGCTTAGTAGGAGTAGGATAGGAGTATTATAAATACCCTATCATGCTAGAGATTTTTATCAATCTTCTAACATTCATTATTCATTCTTCACTTAATTCAACAATTAATTTTCTTCCATCCCTCTCATCTTCCACCACAAACACTTCTAATCTACTCTTCTATTCTTAAATTCCACAAAAAGAGAATCGTTACTTGCTAAGGAATCACATAAACCACACGCCTAAACACCTCTTTTACACGCCATCCACCATGCAAAACGTGATTTCCTTCGCATTCATGGGTAACTAAACCTCTTAGTTGGGGTTATGGAAACCGAATGAGTTACTATCTATAGCTGTGAGTTTGTGAGTTCAAGACACGTATATTGCTTATATCATTATTCTCTTCATCTTAATCCACATTCTTTGCGGTTGCAAACGCAAGAATACGCCAGTCTAACATTTA
>CM061561.1:278535955-278545955 GCA_030864225.1 Capsicum baccatum var. pendulum | reverse complement strand
CAGGCTGCCGCTCGCGGACCACGACATCGCACGACAAAGCGAGGGAGGCGTGGGACGCGAGGGCGGCCTTTCGATTCGCCACGCACATGAAATACGAGGGGCGAAAGGCAATCGATAAAACTTGATAATGCATGCAGCACAGGAAACCGACTTGGAGCAAGCCTATATTGCACTTGCCCCGCGACTAAGATGGTAGGCTGGTCAGGACGTCACTGCTCGAGCAGGGATGCAACCTAACAGCACGTGCCGAACACAACTCACGCGCTGTGCGTCCAAATGCTCCGTCGATGCACGCCCAGCACCGGCCCCAATGCCCAATAATAGATGCCGTGTGCTGCTGCCCATGCGGACGTTGCAAGGCTAAAGCAAGTCCCGCTTGACATGATAGCCAGCCTTTGGAGGGAGCAGAGGATATGAAGGCACGCCGAGGCTCATGCACGGGCGCTGCCCACGCCGGCTGCCGGCGCTCGCCGCGGATTGGGCTTGGCCGCATGCATGCAGCGCCTGAAGCTTGCCCCGAGAGCAGCATCCAGTACTCGCCGTTCTCACGAAGGCACCGCCTCGTCCGAAGTCTAGCGCCAGCAGCCTTGTCGTGGACGACACCACCGATAACCGACACTAGCGTGCAAGGAAGCGCGACCGGCTTTGCTACACGTGCACGGATGGCTCGCACGGACTAGCCATGCATGCTGCCATGCGCTCATGCTGCACGATGACATGGCCACTGAGCGCCTATGCCAACTACCGACAGTCGCCTTGAAGTGCCTTCAACACCTCTACTCACGCGTCGTGCGTCCAAATGCTCCGTTGATGCATGCCCAGCACCGGCCCCAACGCCCAACAATAGATGCCGTGCGCTGCTGCCCATGCAGACGTTGCAAGGATGAAGCAAGTCCTGCTTGACACAATAACCCGCCCTTGGGGGGAGCAAAGGAGATAAAGGAACGCCGAGGCTCATGCACGGGCGCCGCCCACGCCGGCCGCCGGCGCTCGCTGCGGATTAGGCTCGGCCGCATGCGTGCAGCGCCTGGAGCTTGCCCCGAGAGCAGCATCCAGTACTCGCCGCTTGCACGAAGGCACCGCCTCGTCCGAAGTCTAGCACCAGCAGCCCCGTCGTGGACGACGCCATCGATAACCGACACTAGCATTAAATGAAGCGCGACCGACGTTGCTACACGGACATGGACGGCTCGCACGGACTAGCCATGCATGCTGCCATGCGCCCACGCAGCACGTCGACATGGCCACTGAGCGCCTATGCCAACTACCGACAGTCGCCTTGAAGTGCCTTCACCACCTCTACCCCCCTTGTATATGCTTAAAAAAAAACCCAAGTGACAGGAGTAGACATGATTTTGCCAGAGAATCATACAAAACGTATGCGGAATCGAACTGCACGTTTTGATGTGAGAAGGAGCCTATGCACTCAAAAAAAGGTCGCGTAATTTGTAAATGATAATTTTTGTTGAAAAAATATTTTTTTTACAAATATCATTTATTTAAATTGAAAAAATATGTAAAAATAGTCAAAAATAGAAAAAATATTTATAAAAATATCAAAAAATTAGGAAAATAATCTTAGCGCATGAACTTACCTTAAATCAACAATCGAGTGCATATTTGTACGCATAACGTAACGATATAAAATATTTAAATTTAAGGAAATTAAATAAAAAATTTAGAAAAATATAAGAATAAGTAACAACCCCAAAATATGTATATTAGAATGAAGTAGCCTTAAACCAACAATTGAGTGCGTATTTGTACGAATGACGTAACGATATAAAATATTTAAATTTACGGATATTAAATAAAAATTTGAAAAAAAGGGGACGGAACATTACGAAAACCGCCACGACATATGAGGTAGAATTGACATATATTTAAAATACAAAATTAGAGCGGATATGTAGAGAAATGAGTGTGCAACGGTGACGAAGATCGAGGAACGTCAGGAAAATATTAGGATAATCGAACGTAGGTTTACGCTCTTTTGATTTTGCCATGGTGCGTTGTGCCTTGGTGCCATGGTGCCTTGGTTCCATGGTGCCATGGTGCCTTGGTGCCACGGTGCCACGGCGCCATGGTGCCTGGGTGCCATGGTGCCACGATGCCTTGGTGCCACGGTGCCACGGCGCCTTGGTGGCATGGCGCCATGCTGCCTTGGTGTCATGGCGCCACGCTGCCACGTTGCCTCGGTGCCACGGTGCCATGGTGCCATGGTGCCACGGTGCCTTGGTGCCACGGCGCCATTGTGGCACGGTGCCTTGGTGCCATGGTGCTATGCTGCCATGGGGCCACGATGCCTTGGTGCAATGGTGCCACGGTGCCTTTGTGCCACGGTGCCATGGTTCCATGGTGCCTTAGTGCCCTGGTGCCGCGGTGCCACGGTGCCACAGTGCCATGGTGACATGGTGTCACGGTGCCTTGGTGCAGCGATGCATTGGTGCCATGGTGCCGCGGTGCCATGGTGCCTGGGTGCCATGGTGCCACGGTGCCATGGTACCTGTGTGCCATGGTGCCACAGTGCCTTGGTGCCAAGGTGTCAGGAAGCCTTGGTGCCACGGTGCCATGGTGCCTTGGTGCCCTGGTGCCATGGTTGCACGCCGACTTGGTGCCACGGTGCCTTGGTGCCATGGTGCCACGCCGCCTTGGTGCCATGGTGCCTTGGTGCCCTGGTGCCATGGTGCCACGCCGCCTTGGTACCATGGTGCCACGCCGCCTTGGTGCTACGGTGGCATGGCGCCACGGTGCCTTGGTGCCATGGTGCCCTGGTGCCATGGCGCCACGGTGCCAAGCTGCCATGGTTCCTTGGTGCCATGGTGCAGGGATTGAAGGCGAGTGCAACCGTCATTTGCAAGGAGCGTCGTATGGGGCAGATAGGAGTCGATGAAGGCCCCATGCCCACTGCGTCTACCACATCCGAATATCCCGACCGCCGCTCACGGACCTCGACATCGCACGACGAAGCGAGGGAGACGTGGGACGCAAGGGCGGTCTTTCGATTCGCCCCGCGCACGGAATGCGAGGGGCGAAAGGCGATCGATAAAACTTGATAATTCATGCAGTACAGGAAACCGACTTCGAGCAAGCCTACATTGCGCTTGCCCCGCGACTGAGATGGCAGGCGGGTCAGGACGTCGCTGCACGAGCAGGGATCCAACCTAACCGCACGTGCAGAACACAACTCACGTGCCGTGCGTCCAAATGCTCCGTCGATGCACGCCCAGCACCGGCCCCAACACCCAGCAATAGATGCCGTGCGCTGCTGCTAATGCAGATGTTGAAAGACTGAAGCTAGTCTGGCTTGACACGATAGCCCGCCCTTGGGGGGAGCAGAGGAGATGAAGGCACTCCAAGGCTCATGCACGGGCGCCGCCCACGCCGGCCGCCGGTGCTCACCGCGGATTGGGCTCGGCCGCATGCGTGCAGCGCTTGGAGCTTGCCCCGAGAGCAGCATCCAGTACTCGCCGCTCGCACGAAGGCACCGCCTCGTCCGAAGTCTAGCGCTAGTAGCCCCGTCGTGGACGACGCCACCGATAACCGACACGAGCGTACAATGAAGAGCGGCCGACGTTGCTACACGGGCACGGATGCCTCGCGCGGACTAGCCATGCATGCTGCCATGCACCCATGCTGCATGCCGACATGACCACTAAGCGCCTATGCCAACTACCGACAGTCGCCTTGAAGTGCCTTCAACACCTCTACCCCCCTTATATATGCTTAAAAAAAACCAAGAGAAAGGAGTAGACATGATTTTGCCAGAGAATCATACCAGACATATACGGAACCGAACTGCACGTTTTAATGTGAGACGGAGCCTGTGCACTCAAAAAAAGGTCGCGTAATTTGTAAATGATAATTTTCGTTGAAAAAATATTTTTTTTTGCAAATATCATTTATTAAAATTGAAAAAATATGTAAAAATAAATCAAAAATAGAAAAAATATTTATAAATATATGAAAAAATTAGGAAAATATTCTTAGCGCATGAACTAACCTTAAACAAACAATCGAGTGCATAGTTGTCCGCATAACGTAACGATATAAAATATTTAAATTTAAGGAAATTAAATAAAAATTTTAGAAAAATATAAAAAGAAGTAATAACCCCAAAATATGCATATTAGAATGAAGTAGCCTTAATCCAACAATTGAGTACGTATTTGTACGAATGACGTAACGATATAAAATATTTAAATTTAGGGATATTAAATAAAAATTTGAAAAAAAAGGCGACGGGACATTACGAAAACCGCCACGACATATGAGGTAGAATTGACATATATTTAAAATACAAAATTAGAGCGGATATGTAGAGAAATGAGTGTGCAACGGTGACGAGGATTGAGGAACGTCAGGAAAATATTAGGATGATCAAACATAGGTTTACGCTCTTTTGATTTTGCCACGGTGCATTGTGCCTTGGTGCCATGGTGCCTTGGTGCCATGGTGCCATGGTGCCTTGGTGCCACGGTGCCACGGCGCCACGGTGCCTCGGTGCCATGGTGCCACGATGCCTTGGTGCCACAGCGCCACGGCGCCTTGGTGTCATGGCGCCATGCTTCCTTGGTGTCATGGCGCCATGCTGCCATGGTGCCTCGGTGCCATGATGCCATGGTGCCTTGGTGCCACGGCGCCATTGTGCCACGGTGCCTTGGTGCCATGGTGCTATGCTGCCACGGGTCCACGGTGCCTTGGTGCCACGGTGCCATGGTTCCATGGTGCCTTAGTGCCACGGTGCCATGGTTCCATGGTGCCTTAGTGCCCTGGTGCCGCGGTGCCACGGTGCCACGGTGCCATGGTGTCACGGTGCCTTGGTGCCGCGATGCGTTGGTGCCATGGTGCCGCGGTGCCATGGTGCCTGGGTGCCATGGTGCCACGGTGACATGGTGCCTGTGTGCCATGGTGCCACGCCACCTTGGTGCCACGGTGTCTTGGTGCCAAGGTGCCAGGCCGCCTTGGTGCCATGGTGCCTTGGTGCCCTGGTGCCATGGTTGCACACCGACTTGGTGCCACGGTGCCTTGGTGCCATGGTGCCACGCCGCCTTGGTGCCACGGTGCCATGGCGCCACGGTGCCTTGGTGCATTGCTGTCATGGTGCCCTGGTGCCTTGGTGCCCCGGTGCCATGGTGCCACGCCGCCTTGGTGCCATGGTACCACGCCGCCTTGGTGCTACGGTGGCATGGCGCCACGGTGCCTTGGTTCCATGGTGCCCTGGTGCCATGGCGCCACGGTGCCAAGCTGCCCTGGTGCCATGGTGCCATGGTGCAGGGATTCAAGGCGAGCGCGCCCGTCATTTGCAAGGAGCGTCGTACGGGGCAGATAGGAGTCGATGAAGGCTCCATGCCCACTGCGTCTACCACATCCGAGTATCCCAACCGCCGCTCACGGACCACGACATCGCACGACGAAGTGAGGGAGGCGTGGGATGCAAGGGCCGCCTATCGATTCGCCCCGCGCACGAAACCGACTTCAAGCAAGCCTACATTGCGCTTGCCCCGCGACTGAGATGGCAGGCGGGTCAGGACGTCGCTGCTCCAGCAGGGATCCATCCTAACCGTACGTGTCGAACATAACTCACGCGTCATGCATCCAAATGCTCCGTCGATGCACGCCCAGCACCGGCCCCAACGCCCAGCAATAGATGTCGTGCGCTGCTGCCAATGCGGATGTTGCAAGGCTGAAGCAAGTCCCGCTTGACACGATAGCCCGCCCTTGGGGGGAGCAGAGGAGATGAAAGCACGCCGCGTCTCGTGCACGGGCGCCGCCCACGCCGGCCGCCGGCGCTCGCCGCAGATTGGGCTCGGCCTCATGCGTGCAGCGCCTGGATCTTGCCCCGAGAGAAGCATCCATTACTCGCCGCTCGCACGAAGGCACCGCCTCATCCGAAGTCTAGCGCCAGCAGCCCCGTCGTGGATGACGCCACCGATAACTGACACGAGCGTACAATGAAGCACGGCCGACGTTGCTACACGAGCACGGACGCCTCGCACGGACTAGCCATGCATGCTGCCATGCGCCCACGCTGCACGCTGACATGTCCACTGAGCGCCTATGCCAACTACCGACAGTCGCCTTGAAGTGCCTTCAACACCTCTACCCCCCTTATATATGCTTAAAAAAAAAACCAAAGTGACAGGAGTAGACATGATTTTGCCAGAGAATCATACCAGACATATGCGGACCCGAATTGCACGTTTTGATGTGAGACGGAGCCTGTGCACTCAAGTATTCCTTGGCGCTTTCTGCGTCGGGGTTCGTTGCTCTCCCGCCGTACACGCTGGGTGCGCGCTTCGGGGACGGGGGGAGGGACTCGTGCGAGGTGCCGGAGCACCCCGCCCACGCGGACTCCCCAGTTATTAAAAACGTTCGATGGGTCAATCTGCTGTGCAGGTTTCGACAATGATCCTTCCGCAGGTTCACCTACGGAAACCTTGTTACGACTTGTCCTTCCTCTAAATGATAAGGTTCAATGGACTTCTCGCGACGTCGCGGGAAGTGAATTACCCACGTCGCCGTAATCCGAACATTTCACCGGATCATTCAATCGGTAGGAGAAACGGGCGGTGTGTACAAAGGGCAGGGACGTAGTAAACGCGAGCTGATGACTCGCGCTTACTAGGAATTCCTCGTTGAAGACCAACAATTACAATGATCTATCCCCATCATGATGAAATTTCAAAGATTACCCGGGCCTGTCGGCCAAGGCTATGAACTCGTCGAATACATCAGTGTAGCGCGCGTGCGGCCCAGAACATCTAAGGGCATCACAGACCTGTTATTGCCTCAAACTTCCGCGGCCTAAAAGGCCGTAGTCTCTCTAAGAATCTGGCCGCGAAGGGATACCTCCGCATAGCTAGTTAGCAGGCTGAGGTCTCGTTCGTTAACGAAATTAACCTGACAAATCGCTTCACCAACTAAGAACGGCCATGCACCACCGCCCATAGAATCAAGAAAGAGCTCTCAGTCTGTCAATCCTTACTATGTCTGGACCTGGTAAGTTTCCCCGTGTTGAGTCAAATTAAGCCGCAGTCTCCACTCATGTTGGTGCCCTTCCGTCAATTCCTTTAAGTTTCAGCCTTGCGACCACACTCCCCCCGGAGCCCAAAAACTTTGATTTCTCATAAGGTGCCGGCGGAGTCCTAAAAGCAACATCTTGACAAAGACACCACCATGGCAGGCCATTCACAGTTTCACAGTCTGAATTTGTTCATACTTACACATGCATGGCTTAATCTTTGAGACAAGCATATGACTACTGGCAGGATCAACCAGGTAGCATTCCTCATCGACGCTGGCATTGCATGAGCCCGGCCTGCCCGCGAGGGCGCAGACGGATTCAAGGCGAGCGCGACTGTCGTTTGCAAGGAGCGTCGTACGGGGCAGATAGGAGATGATGAAAGCCCCATGCCTACTGTGTCTACCACATCTGAGAATTCGGGTTGCCGCTCGCGGACCACGACATCGCACGACAAAGCGAGGGAGGCGTGGGACGCGAGGGCGGCCTTTCGATTCGCCCCGCGCACGAAATAAGAGGGACGAAAGGCGATCGATAAAAATTGATAATGCATGCAGCACAGGAAACCTACTTGGAGCAAGCCTATATTGCGCTTGCCCCGCAACTGAGATGGCAGGCGGGTCAGGACGTCGCTGCTCGAGCAGGGATGCAACCTAACAGCACGTGCCGAACACAACTCACGCGTCAAGCGTCCAAATGCTCCGTCGATGCACGCCCAGCACCGGCCCCAACGCCCAGCAATAGATGTCGTGCGCTGCTGCCCATGCGGACGTTGCAAGGCTGAAGCAAGTCCCGCTTGACACGATAGCCCGCCCTTGGGGGGAGCAGAGGAGATGAAGGCACGCCCAGACTCATGCACAGGCACCGCCCACGCTGGTACCGCCTTGTCCGAAGTCTAGCGCCAGCAGCCCCATCGTGGATGATGCCACCGATAAACGACACTAGCGTGAAATAAAGCGCGGCCGGCGTTGCTACACGAGCACGGACAGCTCGCACGGACTAGCCATGCATACTGCCATGCGCCCACGCTGCACGCCGACATGGCCACTGAGCTCCTATGCCAACTATCGATAGTCGCCTTGAAGTGCCTTCAACACCACTACTCACGCGTCGTGCGTCCAAATGCTCCGTCGAAGCATGCCCAGCACCGGCCCCAACGCCCAACAATAGATGTCGTACGTTGCTGCCCATGCGGACGTTGCAAGGATGAAGCAAGTCCTGTTTAACACGATAGCCCGCCCTTGGGGGGAGCAGAGGAGATGAAGGCACGCCGAGACTCATGCACGGGCGCCGCCCATGCCGGCTGCCGGCGCTCGCCGCGGATTGGGCTCGGCCGCATGCGTGCAGCGCCTGGAGCTTGCCCCGAGAGTAGCATCCAGTACTCGCCGCTCGCACGAAGGCACCGCCTCGTCCGAAGTCTAGCGCCAGCAGCCCCATCGTGGACGACGCCACCGATAACGAACACGAGCGTACAATGAAGCGCGACCGACGTTGCTACACGGGCACAGACGCCTCGCATGGACTAGCCATGCATGCTGCCATGCGCCCACGCTGCACGTCGACATGGCCACTGAGCGCCTATGCCAACTACCAACAGTCGCCTTGAAGTGCCTTCAACACCTCTACCCCCCTTATATATGCTTAAAAAAAACCCAAGTGACAGCAGTAGACATGATTTTGCCAGAGAATCATACCAGACATATGCGGAACCGAACTGCACGTTTTGATGTGAGATTGATCCTGTGCATTCAAAAAAAGGTCGCGTAATTTGTAAATGATAATTTTCGTTGAAAAAATATTTTTTTTTACAAATATTATTTATTAAAATTGAAAAAATATGTAAAAATAAATCAAAAATAGAAAAAATATTTATAAAAATATGAAAAAATTAGGAAAATATTCTTAGCGCATGAACTAACCTTAAATCAACAATCGAGTGCATATTTGTATGTATAACGTAACGAAATAAAATATTTATATTTAAGGAAATTAAATAAAAATTTTAGAAAAATATAAAAATAAGTAACAACCCCAAAATATGCATATTAGAATGAAGTAGCCTTCAACCAACAATTGAGTGCGTATTTGTACGAATGACGTAACGATATAAAATATTTAAATTTAAGGATATTAAATAAAAATTTTAAAAAAGGCGATGGGACATTACGAAAGCCGCCACGACATATGAGGTAGAATTGACATATATTTAAAATACCAAATTAGAGCGGATATGTAGAGAAATAAATGTGCAACGATGACGAGGATCGAGGAACGTCAGGAAAATATTAGGATGATCGAACGTAGGTTTACGCACTTTTGATTTTGCCACGGTGCGTTGTGCCTTGGTGCCATGGTGCCTTGGTGCCATGGTGCCATGGTGCCTTGGTGCCACGGTGCCATGGCGCCACGGTGCCTGGGTGCCATGGTGCCACGATGCCTTGGTGCCACGGCGCCACGGCGCCTTGGTGGCATGGCACCATGCTTCCTTGGTGTCATGGCGCCATGCTGCCACGGTGCCTCGGTGCCACGGTGCCATGGTGCCACGGCACCATTGTGTCACGGTGCCTTGGTGCCATGGTGCTATGCTTCCACGGGGCCACGGTGCCTTGGTGCCATGGTGCCACGGTGCCTTGGTGCCACGGTGCCATGGTTCCATGGTGCCTTAGTGCCCTGGTGCCGCGGTGCCACGGTGCCATGGTGTCACGGTGCCTTGGTGCCGCGATGCGTTGCTGCCATGGTGCCGTGGTGCCATGGTGCCTCGGTGCCATGGTGCCACGGTGCCATGGTGCCACGGTGCCATGGTGCCTGTGTGCCATGGTGCCACGCCACCTTGGTGCCACAGTGCCTTGGTGCCAAGGTGCCAGGCCGCCTTGGTGCCACGGTGCCATGGTGCCTTGGTGCCCTGGTGCCATGGTTGCACGCCGACTTGGTGCCACGGTGCCTTGGTGCCATGGTGCCACGCCGCCTTGGTGCCAC